>JAQIWH010000187.1:0-64851 GCA_034695005.1 Cryptops parisi
TTTTCAATCAGTTTAGAAACATTTAAAATTACTGATAATCAAAGTTAATTAATATCAATAAGTAACAACAAGCATGACAGGTGTATCTGCAATTGCTTTTTGAACGCATCATTGCTCAAATGGATTAGCGATGCTCAACAGTGTGGTCGCAATTAAATCGCTACATTTCATGTCAAATGTTTCATGAAACTGCTAAGGTTCAATGATCTCAAATTCTTTTAATTTTTATAAAACAATTATCGAAAAGGTAAATTGTCATATACCACTATAGGCAAAATTGAATGACGTTGAATGACATTCTTTGTACTTGTATTCTAGATGCTCATCAAGAATTTATTTGAAGAACCATTTATTTCTGTTTTGTTGGTTCATTTTTTATACACTTTTTTCAAAAGCACGTAAATATGTCACTATATATTTGCTCAAATTCATAAGCTTCAAATTCTTCTTCTTCTTGAAGAGGAGGAAAGCCATCTCCTCAACTTATCACATACTGTACTAAAAATAGCGATGTGAAATTTTTTTCTTCCTTTTAGAACTTCCCTTCATCTATCTTCACTCTGTTTATTGTCATTACCACTGACATCATTACGAGCATTGTTATTTTTTTTCATATATGGTTATGTACATATATACAAAAGCGTTCTGTGTCGTTTTTATGCATGGCAATGTCGACCATTCCCGTGAAAGGTTGGTGTTTTTTGTTTTTTTCCCTTTACCATTGCAGTTCTTGAAATTCATCTTCTCTCTTATTTTACTGTGGGTGGAGGCGGCCTCCATTAAGGGCCTAGTACGCTTTGAACCATTATCGCCTTGCACATGTTTTAGTTTTTCTTGATGCGGAAAAAAAACGGGATGAAAATCGTGCACATTTCCCATTTTTCTGGCAGTCCATGGTTTTGCTGATAAATTTTTCCCACGTTGCTGAAGTCGATTTTCTCGCTACCACTGCTTGACATGTTGTTTTTTCTTCTTCTTCTTCTTCTTGGTGGCGCTTTCTCTACGCAAAATTTGAAGGAGATATTTTCCTTTAAACAAAACTTGTATCTTATATTTGTACAAATTTTATCCCAATTGTGTGTAAAAAAAACATAATAGACGTCAATTTTATTATGTACTTTTAAACATTAACCGATAGTGAACCGGCTTATTCATCGTTACTTACAGAGCACCTAGGTTCTAGGTACCATGCTATGTACCTTCTTAAGTATCATATAAGTATTCCGTATGTGCGATTTCGCCATTATTCAACAAAACAAGATAAAAAAATTTTGCATTGTTCATGTGCGAGTTTTCTATTATGCGATTCTGGGGAGGTGGTGAGAACAAGTGACTTTTTTTGGCTCAAATAGGTGCTACTACTGTATTATACTGTATGCCCGTACTGTACGGCGTATATGCTAATTTCTTAAGGATTTAAAGTATGTCAGCAAAGGTACCTTATACTATACAGGCTGTTTACTTATCAGACATGTTTCAAGGAATCGTTTCAATTTCTTTATTGAAGATATAAAAAAAAACGGGTACTCGAAACATGTCATATCCAAAATAAAGGTTTATTGTTTGTTAGAATGAAAGTTATTGGAACTTGGAATTATATTAAGACACGGGTTTTCGAAATATGTCTCATCAAGTGTAAAAAAAAAATAGTTTTTTTTTTTAAAAATGAAAGTTATTTGAATTATTCAAATGCTGCTAGACATTGAACGTAAATGAATAAAAACGCAAAGAAATAGGTGTTCCCCCTTATTTTGCCAGAATGTAAGACTCGTTGCAGATTAACTAATTTTTATAAATGTGTTTTGCTTTTTTAGTTTTAACATATCGGATTTGTTTTTATATCCACGAAAAAAAGACAAACGTACTTGTTTATGGTCTTTCGCTTTTTCATTGTTTTTTTACATTTTTACATTTGCTTGTTATGAATGAACATGACGATAATTGAGGATGGAATGAAATAATTAAAGGAATAGGTAAAAAAAAATAGGCTTTATCCTATGCAAGTTTTGCTTTAGGGGAAAACATGTAAATGATACTACAGTATCGTTATCGTTACGTAATTTTTTTCAGATAACGGAAAATGATAACTCTTTTATGTGTCATTTAGAGATATTTTTAGTGTTTTTGAATCTGACGCTATGCTTTGTTTTCTACGTTGGAGATTACTTGATAATAAAGTAATTTATTATTTATGTCTTCTTTTTTTTGTTTTAACATCAGCGTTTCTTTGGAATTTTAGACTCTGGTTTCAGTTAATACTACATCATTGAATGAAAGTCTGCGTATCACAACATGACTTAACAGTTGGACATGTAAAGGAGACTGTCGCCGTACGATATGAATTCATCACTCGGGCAATCAGAAGGCAGTGTGTTCACTGGACCATAGTTGAGTGATGAATTCGGATGGGAATTCAGATACGAATTCGTAACGTGACAGCCCCCTTTAGTAATTGTAATGTTTTTTGTTCGACTTTGATAAACAGACAATGGCGTTGTAGGCTGTTGGCGTTTCCAAAAGTATTGTGATAATGGATGATTTTCAAAATTTCAGTTTTGCATGTGTGTATAAAAAAAACTTGATACATTTCATTGTGTGAAGAAATTAATCATTGTATGGGAAATGTCTATAGTGGATGTAAAGCAATGTAGTAGTAGTTACTAGGTGAATTGCTGCGTTGGCACGGTTCATCAGCGTAGAGAACAATGGGAAGCGATTTTTCACAAAAGTTCCAAATAATCTGTTTTCAATAGCTGGTGAACTTGTAACTGCGATTTAATTATCAACCACTTGAACACTATTGGCTAATTGTTTCATCGCACGAAACACGCATCATCAAGTTAAAGAGATTTGTTTTCCCAGCCACTTGGCTTTTGCAGAGGACAATTGAATTCCTTGTTTTGATTGCTAATCACAGCAGGTTGTTGACATAGTTTATTTAATGCACAGTCAAGCCAAAACACTATCTTTTTTGTGTATGTCTTCTTCCATTCTATTCTACTGATTCTTTTTTATGTGTAAAGCATCCTTTTTTGAGCTTTAACAAATGGCAACCTGCCGTTTTGGCAGTCATTCCAAATTGGATTGTCCTCTTCTTGATGTCATTCACATTTCCTAGACTTTTCGCGAAACGAAGTAAAAATATTTTTCTCAATATATATATATACATATATTTCTCGTTTAAATGTCGAGACAATGAACTATGTGAAAAAGTTGGAACCAAACGTTGCCATTTTTTGCTTGTTTTTAAGGAAATTGGAAACTGACTCAAAGAGTATCTATTCAAGAGAATGGCTAATCTAGACCTTTTTAAGTAATACAGTTTATACAGGGTGGTCTAAAAGTAGGTTCATGTATATCAAATTGTGTGACATATTATATACATATACAGTACGAGTACATTTATACAGTATATACATGTACATATGCAGTAAATTTTCAGACCGGATGTTGCTGAAAAGTGTTGCTGATTTTTTAATTTAACTTTCATACAGAAATTTTTTTCATCATATAGGGATTTTAATTTTTTTTTCCACAACTGAAAACTAATAACTTTTCATCTTAAGGTGTCTCAACTTTTTTTTTTATAGTAATTTAGTTTGACAATCCTGATTTATTTAGTGCAATTATTATTATTAATATAGTTTTTTTTTCTTTTTCGCTGGAAGGTTTGAGAATTTTGTTTTTTTTTAATTAATAGGGAATTGGTTTTCATAAATTGGAATTTTAAAAAAAGCAGATTGAAAAATAAAAAAAAGCTAATTATATTTTTTAATCTCTCAAAAATTAACGTGATTGATTAGTCTACCTAGGATGATTTGAAAACTGAAAATCGAATCTGTTGAATCGACTAATAAGTTACTAATAATGACTTTTAAATACCGCATAGTTAATTTCCTAAGTGACTAACTGATGTGCATAATAAACTAGTAATTGATGTCGGTGAATTGAGGAGGATGAACTTTCCTGACACCATGTATACACTCATTGTATAAAGTGCATGTATAGATCTTTGTGTGTATGTATTTTTTGAACCTTGATATATTTTCAAGAAATTTTTTTTTACGATCTTTCAGACCCTCATATTGCAATTTTTGGTTTCAACTCGTTAATTACAAAAGTGATATATTGGTTTCATTACATTTTTTATTTTCGCACGGAAACACAAAAGCACCATTATGTTTCGAGCCAAGCTTTGGACGCCATCTTTTTTTTTTCTTTCACCCATTAAAAAAACAAAATTAAACTAAAATAAAATTGGTTGTTAGTGGTGATGAATCACGAACAATATCCGGTCTACTAAAGTCTAGAACAGGAAGTAAAATATTTGTGTCGCTTCTTGATGACTTCCTGTTGACGAAATCAATTAATATGGAAGTGCTTTTCTCGGCTCAACCTTGTTATTATTCGAGAGTAAATAAAACTTGCACATTTTAAATGATATAAAATGTGGTTATGATATATATGTGGTTATGATATAAAATTTTAAAGTTGTTGTGGCTATGAAAAACCGTTTTGCAATCTTTGGCATTTGAAATCATTATGTAAGGTTTGTTATCAAAAGTCGTTCATTCGAAACGTGGAAAGATCTGAAATTGTCGTCAACATCAATCTCTATTGCAGTTTATATGAAAATTTCCATTTGGGTGTTTAAAGAGGTTAGCCTAGTAATTTTGTATCATTTCAGTATCAAAAGTTGGTGTGACTCTGAATGAAAGGTTTTCTTTAAAATTGATCAATAAGCGTGGTCTGACATTTCAGCTATGAAGATTCTTTTTTTCCCCCCTTAAGAAAACACGATACACATTTGCATATGAGAGTATGGATCTTTATTTAGCCGACCTTTTGATATTTTCGTAAAGTTGTTACATACGTTATAAGCAGAATTAAATTCATTCGTTCTTGTTTTCTTTAAATGGAAAACATTTTACAATTTTGATTCGGTTTCTTTTTGTTTAGCTTGTTTCATTTCATTTCATGTCGTGTGTTTTTGTAGACCGGATCATGTTTTTATCGACTGACATCATAAAGCTATTTTTTTGCAAAATTTTAAAGTTGTGTAGGCTGTAAATTAGCATAACCAACTAAAACTCCTCGATTTATGCGAGCATTACTTTTGTTTGTATCTGTTTTGTTTTGTTTTGTTTTTTAGACGGAATTTTTCCTGACATTTTCAAAGCTATTTTTATTGCAATATTGAAATGGAATCCGGTTATTAATGATCACTTTGTGAGACTAATGTCTTTTGATAATAAACCGGTTGATAACGTTAAACAGTGGATAAAACATCATTAAACAGTGTGTTGGGACAGAACTTCTTTCACAACAAGCTATTTGCACTGGATTCGTTTTGTAGCAAATAGCGCTTGAAAACGTGCGTTTCGCACTGAGAGACGCACGTTTTCAACAAAACTTTTAAAAACAAGCCATTTGCCCTGAATTCGCTACATTTTGGATCACTATTTATGATAACAATAACCGATTGAAAAGATTATCCGTGATTATAATAACCAGATTCCACTGTGGTTGTTTTTTAACGGATGTTTATTAATTGTTTTTGTTTTTTTGGCTGTGGATTAACAACTAAATTCAAAAGGTGCAGGTGGTTTTCGATTTATGCGAGAATAACTTAATAATTAATAATACACGCAGTACGCAAACCTTGTCTTAAAACGAAAACCGCATATATCGAAATCTACATTGAGGAGTACAAACTGAACGGACATTTGCGTCACACGTGGAGTACATATTGCGAAAGAAAATCAGCCGTCTTAGGACTTTCTAATCACTTGTGCAGCTACCACACAGAATCGCATAATAACGAATTTTTCTCGCTCGTAGCGAGCATCAGGAATGATTTTTTTTCTTCGCATAATAGCGAAATATACAAAACTCGCCTAACTCGAGGGATGCTTGTATAACCATAGTTTTTCTGTGTAAATTTTACCTTTGGTAGGTGATGCGTATTAAAAGTAATTCTACCAATAAAAGAAAAGTAGAATTCATTACAAAATCATCAATATTTTATGACTATTTTAGAGGCTTATATATTACATCATACATATGTCAACACCCAGTTCATTTTGTACGCTCGTTTATAAATCATGTATATTTAATGTGTGAGGCTGAACTCTTGATATTTTGTACACGTGCGAACTGTGTAACCTTTTCATTAGTATAATGCTTGCTAGTTTTTCGTTTTATTATAGTCATGCTGCGTTTATTTCACTACTTGTTCCAATAATGTTTTTTTTTATTCTCCTTGTAAATGCTAACAACAAATCAATATCATCAGAGAACTAAATCCTGAAAGACATGAAAATTACTGGTTGTGCCATTTATCCATTTTACGAAATTGGCTTCTCCGAATTACGTTACCTGCTTTAGGCATTCAGTCGTTAAATCACATAATAACATGGTATATATTTTTTTTTTCAAATTCTAATCACTATTTTTTTTTTCGAATTTATCATGTTGTCATTTAAAATTTATTAATATAAGTTAATTATTAATTTATTTGTTTGTTTTTTTTTAAATTCAGAACTGTTGGAATCATGCATTGGGTACTTCTTCAATAGTAGGCTATATTCTTTAACATAGTCAGTTTTAAAAGTTATATAGAATTACAAGTCTACGATGTCAACTTCAAGAAATAATGTTTTGAAAGCATAATCAATATAAATTGTGTAAAACTTAGAATAACCTGATAAAAATGTACGGGTTTTATAGATGTTTGCAAATTGTCCCTTGAGACATGCCTTATTCGCTCTGAAAACATTTTATTCCCAAAATTCCAATATTTTTTTTTCTTAAATTTCTTTTGTTTAAAGTAAGTTTTCCAAAATTTAAAGAGGCGCTTGTTTTCTTGAGAAGATGTTTTGAACATTGATTGTATCGTAATGAGTTTTTTTCGCGAACCAATAATTGTGTGCATAATTGAAGAGCTTATTTCCAAAACGTCTTATCTCCATTTTAATCATTTTTTGAGATAAGAGGCTCTGACAACGATCTGTGCATCGCTGATTCCAAATATGTATTTTCAAGACTTATTATTTCCTACTGAAAAGCACTCTCAAATACCACGTTTATATACAAAGTCTATGATCAAATGAATAAAAAACCTTTTTTTCTGAAATAATGTTTTTTTTTTTGGATTTAAGATGTTTTGGAAATAAGCTCTTCAATTTGCCATTGAAGTATTGTACCTAGGTTCACTTTCAATCATGTGATGCTCGTATAAAAACTGTATATACTGTATATGTTACAGTCAGTAAAAACCTAAATTCTATTTCTGGCTTTCGAAATAACTTTTCGACAACCGATGATCGATTTTTGAACCTGCAATTATATGGTTTGACGGCCTTCGGCCGCTTTAACTTTACTGACTTTCGTGGTTAATGTTAATCTGTTTTTGACTAATGAGAACGAGTTTTTTTATTGTATTGTAACATAACTTATATGCTGCATTTATATATAATCATTTTAATATGTATGACATAGTTTTTGTATCAGTATCATGCGATTAAAATTATCGTATTTCTGAAACCGAAAAATCGCACATGTTGATATATTACACAGTACAGTTGCATATGTCGCGAATATGTGAATCATAAACCTGCGAATCTGGATCAGCATAGTCTAAAAATTTGATAAATGGCAATACTTGTATATCGTTAGCGTCGTTTTTGGCTTAAGGTGTGCAAATATACGTTGAAATCGGTTTAATCCGGATTATGGAGGTTTCCATTATTTCTCTTCTTGCACTTCAATACCAACTGGGAATTGGTGTTCTATCACAGAAGTATGTGTTCTCTGCAACTTTAAGTTTCTGTAGTAAATCGATGTTTCGAGTCAACTTTTAACCAAGCCACTACCATTTTATAAATATTTGATGTTCCAAATTTTGCTTTTTTTGTTTTTAGACCGGATTATATAGGATTTTTTCGGATTACACATTTTTTCCACAGATTATGTAGCTTACATCAGCTAAAGGTGTTTGGTACGCTGCAACTGGATTGTAACATATCAAATAGTAAGGAGGCTGTACATACACTCGCATAAATATAGTAATATGAACATTTATTGATTTCTTTTTCGCTCTTTAGATGCAGCGAAGAAATTTTAAATAATCCACGGATTTGTAAACCAATTCCGAATTTTAACAGATTCAAGTTGTTTTATTTTTTTTTCTTTTGTTTTGTCAAAGTTTTCCTAATCTGCATATCTCTTTAAAAAAATAAAAAGAAGAAACAGTGATAACGTTAGATTGAGTTTGAAACTTAACTGCGCACTTGTTAAATATATCATGAAAGCTAATTTTGTTTTTTAAGCTTTATTTTTCTTCTTCTTCTTCTTCTTCTTCTTCTTCTTCTTCTTCTTCTTCTTCTTCTTCTTTTAGTACGTTACTTAATCTTGGTTTTAGTATTCTTTCTTAAACTGTTATCAAAGTAGCAGGTAGTGGTGGATGGGTAGTTACTGTTTAAAAATCACTTTGCATGGCTCAATTGGTAGACGGGATTCATTGCACTGGAAATAATTTTATTGCAGGACTAATTTGAACAAGGAAAGTTTTTACCAGGGGAAAAAAAAAAACATAACAGTCCTTAAAGCAAATTTTGCTCATTCACCTGCAACATGGCTAGAAGTGTAGTCGAGGGAATAACTCGAGCATAAATTTTCTCCTAAGCTAATAATAATGCTGTTTTGAAATTTATGGACAGTGATAAGCTCTTTCTCTTCGCCACCTTCGATTTTCTTTACTAAGTACGTGGAGAATTTCGTTGCTAGTTTTTGGAACATGTTGCTTTATAAACATTTTTGCAAGCGGGGGGGGGGTGTCATGATAGACGAGTTTGTCGACTTCTTAATAAAAATTCCTACATTGTCAATAGCCTAAAATTTAACCGAGGATGAGATGTATCGGCATACCAAATTTCTAGTCAATTGCTTGAAAGATTTAAGAATTCATAGCAAGCAAACAAACAAATTGCACTTATTAAATTTAGAGATTTGGGTTTGTATTGAGATTAGTAATCAATAAGTTGGCATGTGTAGTGAAACGGTTACCTGAACTCTTTTTAATGACGACTTTCTTTGCATTTTTATTGGTTGAGATTTTTTTTTTCTCTTTTGTTTTTGTTTTGCGAGTATTATTGAAATAACGGTTGCAAGAAGTTGTGTTGAAGTTATCGATCCACACTAAATTTAGCCTACATGTGCGTTTCTCAACCTATTATAACCTCTGTAGAACGGATACACACTGGTTGGTTGAACAAAGACATTGAGTGGGTATGTTTGTGTTACGAATTTTCTTTGAAAGGAATGAAAACAAGTTTAATTATATGAATATAGTCTATAATAACCTATAGAGTATATAATACCGGTACAAAAATAATATATAAACTATGAGCATAATGTATTCAGCGTTGGAGGGCATCCAAATGATATTGCAGTGCATAGAAGCTGATGATGTTATATCGATATTGATGCTTATAAAAACAACACAATGTCGATATAAAATAAAATAATGCTATTTTAATTATATTGTAACCGATTTTGCATATGTACAGTTTAATAGAAACCAGTGATTATGTAGTATAAACAGCGTTTATTTAATTACTTTTTTTATACCAAGCTAACCTTAGTACTTTAATATAGCTTGGCATAAAATATACAGATAAGTATGCGAAGATCATAAGTCAAGTGATTCTGTTCTCAAATCGCATATATAGAAATTCCCATAAAGTGGCAAGATCTCAGAATCAGTCAACCGTACACCTTCACAAAAAATCACATAATAGCGAATGTTTCTCGAATATAACAAACATATGACGGAATTTCTGCAGTCGCATAATAGCTAAATTGAATATATGGAACCTCGAATAAATCGAGGACTTTCTGTAATAGCACGTAATAATCCAGTTTTAATCATTACATTACCGGTAGTTATTATTGCCTCTATTTTCCAATTAAACAGTACAAGTCTTGTTAGAATTAGTTGTGGTTCTTGAGTTCACCCGGAACTTCTAAACCCACAAACAAAATCACACAAAGCTGTTTATGTAATAATCCAGATTAGTTGTTTGTGAAATAACTAGATTGTTTTGTTTTGATGCATTTTTTGTGTCACACTAAATAGGTTTGCTTTGTAATTGGATCGTTTTTCTTGTTTGTGTTGGAGAAAGGATAAACGTAGTAGTGAAATGCTGCCAAGTGCACAAGCTTTCTATTGGTATGTCAATGGTGGTGCTTTTATCAGTTTATCATTTAAAACGCTGTCAAGACATGCATACCAAACATGCTCAAGAATAGCAGATGCGAATAATTTAATTATGCTTTGGGTTCAGTTTCTTTTCTAAATATACTGTATACCGAGTAACTTTTTTTATTTGGCCTTAATCTTAACTACTGGATTCTTTTAGGTATTCTCAAATCTTCTGGTAACTGGTCAATGTTTATTCTTTCAAAAAAATAAAGAGCTATGTATTAAAATTTGTTTTCTTGTGTTTGTAGTTTGTTTGATTTTTACTTAACAGATGTCTACCATTTTTTGGCAGTTAGCTCTCCATGTCCTTGTAGTTTACAGGAACTTCGGGAAATATGATGATAAGCCACATTTTTGAAATTGTTTAAGAGGAGAGCCGTTTTTCTGGTGAGAAACTCCATAGCGTACCATACCGAGCAACAAGGTGATTCTATATTATGCTATTTTTTTCTGGAAAATCCAGGAAGTGATAGAGTAACAAGCTAGAAACAGTAATGAGGGACAGTTTGATGTCAAAATGGCATTTTTGGAAAGAAGAAGAAAAAGTGTGGCTTGTCATTATATTGCCCGAAGTTCTGCAATTCCTCTGAGGTAGGTACATTTTCTTAATAGAAAAACAAACAAATCATGGAGTGTAGGTTTAACAATTCATGTTTCGTTGTCATGGTGTTCACTGCCGTTGTTTTTTATTATTTACTGGCTCTACCAGCGTGTTGTCTTTAATTAGAATTCTTATTTGATAATCTTGTTAAGAATGTTTTGGATGTTACTGTAAGTAGTTTGAGTTCTCAAAAGAATTAAGCAAGGAATATGAAGTCGCAACACACGTATATTAATAATCTTGGTTGGATACAAGTACCAGCTCTCTAGGGTTTCGTTCAGTTCAGTATGTGTCGTCTTGTGTTTGAGTTGTTAATCATGTCGTGAATATTTGATTTTATGGCATTATCAACTCCCCATACACACTTAATAAGATGTATACTGTAAAATTTGCTTTTTGTTTACGTGTTATTTTGACACAGAAGACAACAGCAGTTAACATTCGGACTAAATTCTGCAGCATTAATGATATAAAGTTTATGTACAAGGTGTCCAATTAAATTAGTCTGCAACTATAGATCAAAATGACTTGTTTTCTTGTAAGTCCTCCACAACCTCGCATAAATCGAAAATCGCAATTTCTATGAAATATCAAAGTTTCAGCGTTCAATCAAAGACTACCGTCTATGTTGACATATATACTACTATATATAGTGTATATTGCTTATCTATGGGGTATGCAAAGTCTTTATTGCCTAGTGCCAATGCGCCAATGCGATAAAAACACCAATAATCGAGATTTTAACGTTTGTCGTCTTAATTTTTGTTAGAAACCAACTCATTCGTATAATAATAAGATATGTGCCAATCGCTGCAGCAGATGCAAATTCAGTCAGCGATTAAAGACTTTGGCCAACAACGTGTGTGCAGTGTGCCACATGCTTCATATTAAAACGTAGCCAGGCCCCAACAGTGGGGTCTTTTGTCATTATAAGCTGGCACCTTTCGGAGTGGCGCAACATGTTTTAATTATCGGTCTCGAGCGTTGATCCTTGGAGAGAGTGTTGTTCGATGGTAAACTTTCCTTTGGTTTGTCGGCCTCTTCACTCGTGGAAGTATGACCGATTACGATGGGCCAATGGGGGCCGATGAATCAGATTCTGAGATTTTCATCCTCACTGAAGAGGATGGTATAGGGATGGATCGAAATAACCGACCAGAATAGCCTATTGAATTGGTTGGGGGAAAAAATGAGGATACGTATGTGTCTGGGGAAGAAGAAGTCGAACCACCTGAATCTTGCTGGTGGCAACGGGGTTCTTGCACGTTCGCTTTCTACAGGCTTCAGTATTTCTTTTTTGTGCCCAGGCGATCGATACTAGTGCACCAGGAACGACGACTTCCCAAATCTGATACTGCTTAGTAGTGCGTGTAAATGCTGCAGCTGGCACTGCAATGATGCCTCTTTGGCCCAAACACCTAACGGCTTCTTTTAGGTGCCAACCAAATAAAAAGCTTCTCTTGTTTTCTTTTTTTTTTTCTTTTTTTTTTTTGCCCATCTCTTATATCTATACGTGGGTTATCTTACCACTTGCTAGGTTAGATTAAATAAGTTTGGATTTTTTTTTCTTCGATGTTGTTTTTTCCTAGGTTTATGCTAAGAAGAAATGATCATTGTCTGAAGAAACTAGGGACTTATGCAAAACTAAACCAAACAAACATTGGAAACATTTGTTGGTTCTTTATGTAACAAAAAATAAATTTCATTTCCTTTTATTGCCTAATACCAATAGAACCTGGTTGACAAAGAATACTTTTCAGCTTTTGTGTATGATGAACAGATTTGTCAACATTTAGATAATAGGAAGATTGGAATCATGGAAACTGACAATTGTGAAACATTTATCTTTGAAGCTTGTTGTGAGTTAAATTTCATAAGAAATGTTAATTTCAATATGAAATGTTGAAATTTGTATAGGTACTCCATTTTGTATTAAATACGTTTACGTTCCCCTTTTATAGCCAGGTTATAGAGGATTTAATTAAATCCATCCAATTTTCTTGAATGTAAATTCCAACTGTTTCTGCTGAGGGTTTTTCAAAAGTTTTATTTCTTTTCATTATCGTTAGCTCTTTTTTTATTACTTTTTAATTCGGTCAGTTTTCATTCAGGTCTTACTCAGTTTCTTAGAATCTTTTCATTAGTTTATTCAATTTCTGTGTAGCTTTTCTTCTCTTAAGTTTGTTTTTCTTTTTAGATTTTTCACTTATTTTCTATTCAGTTTCACTTTTACAGACTTTTTTCAAAGCTTCTCAGTTTTTGGCGTAGTTTTTGCGCTTTTATTCTTCCAATTCAGTTTTCTCTTCCTTTCTGTTTGTACAGTATTCCTGTTAAGGTTTCTCTGTACAGTATTGTGCTAGTCACTAGCAGCTAGTGAAAGTGTGAAACTTATTAAAGTGATTTGTGTGGCACGAACTGACAAACATCTGTAACACCCATGGCAAATTTACGAGAACCCAAAGGTTTCCCAGCACCAAGATTGTAAACAACTGACCATAGATTTGTAAACAACCATTCATTAGGAACTCGACCAGAAAAATATGGTCCAGCTGTACAGTACATTGAATTCACAACAGAAGAACACCAGTCGGTTCACCAATACTGATATTCCATACAATTCGTAAAATGTTATACAGTATCTATTTTTTCGAAACATTGATAGAAATGTTGCATGTCAATCTTTACCCACTGGTGATTTCAACGCTTGTTACATATATACAGCAAAGCAAAGCCTTATGACTTATTATTTCGATATATGCGATTTTCTATTTATGAACGGTTTGCGTGGAACCTAACTTCTAGCGTGAACCGAGGACCTCTTGTAATTCGCTTCATCGTTTTCAATTTCTCTCATTTATACCATTACCATTATCACGTCAAAGATAGTCACATTCTTTTGTTTTCTTGTTCCCACCAGCTCTTTTAAATGGGTCTTACAAACCTTAATGAAATTTAGATCTAATCTCATCGCATTAATTAGCGTGAAATGACTTTGCATTGACACCATCGATTGCGCTCGCAGATTATGAGAACAATTTATTTTTTTTTGTCCTCGGAAATTTTTTTTCACAGTTCTATGGGGACGAAGAAAAATTGTGTTGGGATCTTTCTAATATTACGTGGTGATGCAATAAACATTTTTGGCAGCATTTCAAAATTGTTGCTTTTATGATTATTGTTTATGCGATGCTGCCAAATGGGAGGAGAAGTGTGATCAAAGATGCATCGAGTTTTGGAACTATGCATTCTTCCAAATGCCGTTGTTTTCTCCTGTGGTCTCTTCTTTTCAACACTTAAACGATTGCTTAATGTTAATGACATGTAACTGGATGATGAGCTATAAGAATTACGATCCAACATGAAGCATAAAAAAACGCAAGAATTCGATGCCTGCCCTGGGTAGTTCGAATCTCTGATGCATAGCAGTTGCTTTTAGTTGGGTATATTAGAGAGCATTAGTGCTTTTAAAGCTACATCGAGGCGGGTTTTTTTTAATGGTAATTGCAAATTGGAAAGTGGATTGATGATGTTAACAGTATGCATTTTTAATACAGTTATTAAAGTGGTAAACAAAACTTAGTTTATGCAGATATGCAAAACGTGTTTCATGCATTGGATCAATAATGCGCTTAATTCGGTTCATAGCACAGTAATTTAATTGTTGCTTAATTATAATTTGTTACTATACCTGGCATGATGCAGCGTTTTATACAGTGTAGGTATGTTTTAAATTAATATTGAGTCGTGTAGGGTAAGATTTTATACATTATAATTACTTTATTTTCTTTGTATTGAAAGTAAAATAGCTCTAAAGATTTTGCAACGAGTCTTGTTAAATTTTGGTGATTTGCATTTCAAAGAAGTGCACTTAAGAAACGGTTTAATCCCTCATGGGGTTCATTTCATAGTATGGTAACATTTAGTCACTATTAACTTATTTATTATTTATCAGTATTTTCGCAACAGTACTTTGAGTCAGTGTTTTAATTTAAGCTTAATAATAAAAAATATGCTTTACAAACATTATAGAATAATATTTAATAATTACCAGGTATTTCCAAATGTAGTTTCCAGTGTTCCAAATGTAGCTGCTGGTTTTGAGTAAATTTGAGTAAAAAATTAAATTCAGCTGTGGTAACATGGAAAAGTTAATGTAATACTATTTACATGTATGGTTTGTGTATTTTGCAAGTACTGTATACATTTTGCTACTACTGTATAAATTCTGTGGGATTACTATTTCAACATTTTAGGTATACGGCAGTACCCAAACTGACAGTATACCTGTACCAGTACAGGTCAGTACTACAACTACTGGTAGTTGAACTACTAGTTAAATTACTTTTAGCCTACAGTAATTACTGAGTAGAACTACTTTATGTAAAGTAATTACAACTACCAAGTTCAATTACTTAAACTACGTAGTTTAACTACTACCAATAATGCTAATGAATAACGACTGTAAATTTTCAGAAATTTGCAGTGATGTAGTGTCTTTTTAGTAGGGCAGGCAGGTCAAATACTTACACCAAGAAGGTGCAAGATTTCAGACAAATTGTTTGAAAAGATGGTTATTTTGCGTGCATTCCTCCATGCTATATAAAGTTAATCAGCCAAAGTTGAAACGACTAATAAAACAACTATTAAAACATATAACAATAATGTTAACTTTTTATACCAGCTAGTTGCCACAGTGGAGAAGTAGTTGAGAAAAGTAGTTACAATTACTCAACTACCAATACTTTAAAGTAGATGGAAAAGTGTAATTACTGTAATTGGGAAATCCTTATAAATTATTGAGCTTATCGACTGATTACATTTCGTTTCAGCCTTGGTTGTTATGGGCTTAGGTAATTCATTGTTGTACGTAATTCTATTTAATTTCACTGTTTACACACGTGTTGTTACAGAAACCAATGTCAGAGCATTCCAGGTAGAATTGGGGTTTTGCTTATGTTAATTGGGATATATTATAACAACTACAGTAGTTATTAGGGTTGCCAGATTTCTGAAAAAGGAGAACATTTTTCAGGTGAGAGGCGGGGGGGGGGGGGGGGTTAGAGAAAACTGTTAAGTGAAATTCAATTTTTATCTAGTATCGATATTTATCAATACAATTTTAGTCAAACGTACATTTTGGCGATGTCGTTATTGTTGTTCTAAAAAAAAATTCAATTTATTCAACATTATTTAGAATAATGCTGTCAACAAGAATATGTTTTAGTTAGGTGAGTCTTGTTGCTTCTAATCAAAACTGGCTGGTTGAATATTCGAATGGACACATGAAGATTGAGGCAGAGAACTTCACTACAGTACACTACAATTTTTGCTTCTGAGAAAGCGTTTTGATTTTTAATTATTTACAGTACTTTTAAAACACAAAAGCGGGACATCAATGTTGCTGTCCCAGAGCCGGATGGTCCGGCTTTGACGTCTAGTAACACTAATAGTCATGTGCACAAGTCATTTGCTATTATTTCATAACCAGAAGCAAATTCGTCAATAATGATCAGGAGATTTACACTCATGTGGTTATGGTGAACCCCAAGAATATTGTTACACTCACGTTGTGAACCCCCGTGGATTTGAAGTATTCCCGAGGGCTATATACAGTCAGAGATGGACACAGTTAATAGTTAATCCGTTAACCACTATGTTAAAAGATATGAATTCCTTAATTTTTAAATATCTAATAATAAGGAAGTTCTTAAGGAAATGCTCTTATGTTTTAACGCATCAACGATTAACTGTGCTCAGGTCTGTATACAGTAGTAATAAAATATAGTTATGGCAGAAGGTGCATTGCTACTATGGTGTCTATGGTGTAAGGTCAATGAAATTGCGGTGCAATTACTGTAAGAAAAATTCAACATGAAAATGAAATTATAGAGATATTTAAAATCACGTTAATGTGGGTTTTCTGTAAATTACGTCGGAACACCCCTCCCCCCATCAAAATGCAATTCAATCTGTAAGTTTGTAATCTGAAAATCTGTATTATGCAGTACTGTAATTCGAAAAACTGACAGGGTTTTAATAAGGATAGTTAAGTTAATAGGGTTTTAAATTGGATAGTTCTTTGACATTCGGAATATCACCATCAAAAATGTCATGTTAATGCAATTCAATTGCGTGGCGAAGCCAAGTGTAGCAGGTAGGTAAATATTTGTAGTTCTGAAGCATTCGGAACACCGCCATCAGAATGTCAATATTGATTGATTGATTGATTGATTGATTTCTCGAGAATCAGTAGTACAAATGATACAAGTTAGAAATAAGGTATTAGACTCGGGAAAATGGCGAATATTAATACATTACAGTCAGTAATGCATGTATAACACAAACAATTGAGAACGTTTCTTCAGTGCTGCATCAGTTTTGTCCAAATAGTCACCGGCCGACCGAGTTAGCTCAACCATTCTTGGAGAACATGTTGCTTACTTAGCCTATCTGCGGCCAGTAGCATGTAGCATGCCATGGCTGGGAGTATCGATGCAGCAGGGTTGTCCCTTTGCCTCTGCTCGGGCACCCAAGCTCCAGCAAAATGGATTGCTCAGGCCAGGTGGTTCCCTGTCATAGGCACGCTTGGCTAGGCAACCATTCCAGGAAAGAGAGAAGATCGACGCTGCTTTGCGAAGTATTTATTGATGTCTAGATCGGTTGTTGCAAAATGCCAAATTGGTGAGTAAAACTGAACCGTTTTTCATCTCTGCCCCTGGTCTTCTTCGACGCACCATTTGCCCCGATTCGAATAATGCGTTGCGGTTGCCTCTCGAGCTCCCGGCTCCATCCAAACAGCGACTTCTCTAATAATGGTTGTTTGCCATCTTTCGTTTCGCGGCACCTTGGGCGCTGATGATGCTGCATCTGCTACTCAACAGCACTGCTACTATAAGATAAAATATTCGCCAGAGCTTAATGGTTAACTGTTTTGCCAGCAGTGAAAGTTCTTCTTTTTTCTTTTTTTGTTGTTGTTATGGTGGCAGTTTTTTTCTTTCTTCTTCTCTTTAACGTTTACTGCTCTTTCGGCGTGCTTTCCTTCAATGTTCGTTAAGGAATTGCAGTAGTTTCATTCTTTCCTTTGCGCGAAACTGGATTGTGCTCCTGCTGCTGCTGTTTTTGTTGTGGAATAGCAATTGCAAAGGAGCACTTGCACTATTGATTGAATGGATCCAGAATCCATGTTGTAGTGTTGCTTTTAAGGTTCTCAGAAACACGACGTTATATTATTATTATGTGTATATTTATGTATCCCCCTTGTTATCCGAAGATACGCAATGGTTCTGCCTCAGAACCAGTTCCAAACAAAATGTCAAAATATAACGTTGAAGCGAATCTGTCCACCTTGGTGGGTCCACACTGTGTTCATTTTTCTGCTTTTTCTTATTATCATATATATTATAAATTATAATCCCCTGATGATGTTATATAAGTTTGATATAAATTATACACAAACAATATAGTTCTGTCTGCTTCCTCAGCACTAGTTTTGATTTGAACAAATTTGTCAAAATATAACCGAATTTGTCAACTTGAACAGATTCACACTGTGTTCATTTTATTTTTTATATATATTATAATTTTAATATATAAAATATTCATATACACTGCATGTGTGACTTATAGGAAAATATGCACATGCATTGGTTCTGTATCATTAAGCCATCAGAACCAGTTTCAAACAAAACGTCAAAAGTCAAAATAGATACAAAGCTATAGTAGTTTCTTGATAGATCCACCATCATATTAATTTTTGTTTGTGTCTTGGCAGATTTTATTATTATTTGGCAGATATTTGTTTTGCATGTTATTATGATTTGGGTAATAAACACTGTTTTTATTTTGTATTTTACGAATGTGTCATTTGATAGATTATGAAATAATATATTCCTTGGCATCGTGTTAATAAAAACTGTATAGATCGTGCATCACTGTAAATAATTTAAATGTTACATCACAGTTTACTGATATAATATTTTATTGTAACACTACTTCCTGAATACTGCACACATAAAAATTGGCAGATCTGTCTACACTTCCGCATTAAAGAGACAATTTTAGTTATGCAGTATTTTTGTTTTCATTATTTTAAAAAAATGGAAAAATCTTAAATTTTAAACCATTTCACAAAGAAATACTGGTTTAATATTTCATTACTATGTGTAAATAACAATGCAGAATAATATACAGAAATAATGGATGCTTTAAATTTTTTAATTACTGTATCAAAAAAAAGAATAGCGATATTTGGTTATGGCTGTTGTTTTAATTGCATTGTAACCTAATATGTTAAACAACGTTTATTAGAATATAGTAGTTTGCATTAATGTTTGCAATTAACGTTTATACAGTGTAGCAAATTAATCAAATTATAACTATAGAAATAAAAATAAACACAGTCAAAATACATATATTTTGTAAAAGATTGTTTATTTTTTAACTCTTTTAATTTTAATATTAATTCGGCGCTAATTTTCAAGTTTGTTTTGTTGGTTTTTAAGTTTTACTCTTGTTCCACAAAAATTGTACTAAACTATTTTTCATTCTATGGTGTCAAATTGTCGTTTGTTTTGAAATTTTGCTTGCCGACATATTATTTGAAGGGCTTCGGGCAATATAGTGATACACCACGCTTATTCCAAAAATGATGTTTTTACATGAGACTTTCCCTCAGTAGGCTCAGTTACAGTAGTCAGCTTACTACTTCCAGGGTTTTCCAGAAAATGGCATCATAATATGAGTCGAGAATCACCCTGCTGTTCAGTATGGAGTATGCTATGGAGTTTTTCATAAGAAAAACTCTCTCTTGAACAATTTGAAATGTGTAGCTTATCATTATATTGCTCGGAGTCCTCCATTTGTTTATTTTAAGTACTTGAGAACTCCAATTTATGTAGTGCCAGTCACTCATCAACGAAAAAAATCTTTTGTATGAAAATTTTCCGATAAAATAATTTTCACAAAATAGCATAATACCGAAATTTTGTAAATAAGCATTTAGGAGAATTTTTCACATAGGCCTACTATTAGGAAAATTGCATAAAAGAAACTCATTATACAGTTCTATAAATCGAGGAGTTTTCTGGTATACTGTTATGAGTACAGTTTACTCTTCTATAATGATTGAGTTAGACCAAAATAAATTTTTCATCATTGACTACACTGATTGCTTAATTTTATTAATAAAGTTTAAATAAATTTGACTTTTCGTATTTGGATATAAAAAAAAATTGAAGAATGTGATGATAGACTTTTTCTTATGTAATTTTTCTGCACTATTTTGTTTTGAATATTTCTCTTCTTTTAACATGATAAGGTCTCCAGTGAATGTCTCAGTTTCTTTCAAAGATGATTAATGTTTAAAAGTCCAATGTTAAAAAAATGCTTGTGAAATTACACATTTGATATATAAAAAATAGAACTTCCTATTTTATGATAAGAAGTTTGGAACATGAAAAGAAAAATGTTCATCACTTTTGAGCATGCAAAAGTTGTTGAGTGATGGGTGATAATGAAAGCTGATAAGAATGACCAGCTTTTCATTTTCTGGCAGTAACAAATTACCGACAGGTACATGTAATTTAATATAATTTTATAGTTAGTTTTAGTTAAGTATATTATATCTTAGTTGGAACTTATATGAAGTCCAACTATGGTTATATCAATTTCAAGTTACGAGTGAAACATATCTGCTTCAAAGTACCGCTTAGCTCTGTCAAAACCGATATTTAAAAATGACTTTAAAGATTCATTGATATTTGATAGTTGATAATTAGAACAGTATAGTCTGTAACGTTTGGTAAGATAGTATAAATGTAAGAAAGTGTGTGCATACATAATGCGTTGTAATCAGTGATTGTTTTTTATTCATTCTAACATAGTTTGTTTATATGGTGCACAGTAGATTTATTTTTTAAATATGTATTAAATATTGTTTTTTATATTTATGTTTGTTTTTAATAATTTAAGCTCCCACTGGCGGACTAAAGCCAAGCGACTGGTCAGATGTGGATGGTGGGATAAATGGACGCAGAACAAGGCCAGTGAAACAACGGGAAGAACCTCGCAGGCATACTGTGGCAGGAGAAAATATCAAAGGCAAAAATCCTGATAATTCTGTCAACATGGATTTGGAGGTATGTATCTTTTGCTTATATTGATACTTTTTTCTTTTATTGTTGTCCAAGCAAATGTTTGATCAATGTCAGTCAAGTATTAGTTACATATTCTAAACATGTCGAAATGCATAAATCTTGGTTGGTATGGTTGATGGATGACTGTCATCCTTTGGTCAAGTTGACTTTTTGAAATATATGTAGGCCTATAACTTATTGAATAAGAAAAGATTCATCGTGCAAGCTTTTTTAAAAAAAAATTATTTTCAATTCACTATAGTGTCAAGTAACAAATGATATACTTTATATCAAATAAGTAATGATATAGGTACTGTGATTTGAAGAGAATGTTACAAAAATCTGTTTGCACATAAATTATTTTTATTTTCAATATTAAGATACAATATTATCAAAAAAAAACCGTGTTTTTAAACTCCGCTTTTTGAATGAATGATGTGCATTCATAGGCATGCACAGTGCAGTTCATAAGGGTGTCCATATCTAAGTTTGATAACTTAAAATATAAATATTTTTGTATTGATGTTTTTCATATTGATATATTTAATATCAAGTATTTTACCTGGTCACTGTTAACAGACCACTTTAAAAGTAGTTTATGGAAAAAGTCTTTGCTAGTTTTATGGTAAAGATATGACATATGAAGTTAAACAACAAAAAAAAATAATACTAGTTAATAAAATAAGTTATACCATATGCTTTGATACAACAATATTTTTACCATATTACAATACTGCACTGTGTATTATTTGTTGGGTTTGCTATTGTTGAAATCTTAAAATACCTTCTCAGATGCTTTTTCATTGCCTCTCCCTACCTACCTACCACTCACCTCATACTCAAAGTGAAGTTAAATAAAAAGTGGGTAAAAAGATACTCAAGCCAGAAATTATAGACTATTAAGACACATGAATTGTGGCCTACGTGAAAGGACTTTCAAAACACCCTGTTTAATACGTTAGATTCATGAATGCTGTCTAGGTTATATCCATTTTTATTTAACTCAAAATCATGAGCTTCGTTAAAATAATTAGGAACAAGATTTATAAATGGGAATTTACGCTTTCATCAAGGCGATTGTAATGAGGTTTTATTGCGTAGTGTGGGCATAAATATACATGTGAACCCATTCATCTGGCATTTTTCTAATCTAATTGTCTTCATAAATTGAGTTACAGTTATAAAGATTACTAATCCAATGTAATGCGGGGATCTTTATAATCCAGCTAATTTGTTACACCCCAAAAAATCTATTTTGATAAATTTCTACAATTCGTGAGAAAATACATGTAGTTATGGAAATAACCATAATAATCCAGTTGTTTCATAAGCTAAGAACAAAAGCTTTATCTAATATTTTATCCAGAATTGTATTTATTGTAAACACTATCAAGTATATGGTTTATAACATTCATTGTACAAATATTTCATATGCAAGAACTTTGGAAACTTTTGTTCATGTGACATGAAATCTGTGTTTTGACATTGATGGTGTAGAGGACGAATGTAGGCCTCTGTGTTTTATGAAAAACTTGTTTCATTTCTTAAATCTTATAAACTTGTGATTAATATACAGTATATATCACTGATAAATATAATAGTATAGTATATTAATAATAATGAATACATGGTGAGCAGGTGTATCATGTATCTTATCACTGGCAATTATTATTTAAACTCTGGAACGAAACTATAAACTCACTTCATATTTGTGATTAACTTTTATTCCATTCATCAAGAACAAATATAGAAACTTTTATGGATATCTTCACAACTTGGAAACACTTCATTAAAGTTTACACACAGAAATTTACGATTTGTAAAAATTATGAGCAATATTCAGTTTTTCCCAAATGTTTGATCAATGTCAGTCAAGTGTTAGAACTGACTGTAAAGAAGTTATAAACTCAGGTACAGCAAATAATAAATATAAGGTTACTGTTTTATGAAACTTAACGTTTTATGAATTTTCTTGTTAACACATGAAATACTCTTTTTAGCATTGAGTCAGTAATCTTTTGTAATTGGGAATCTTTGATTACATCTCAAGCCTTATAAATTGCAACTTGAAAATATTAACATTGTTAAACTCTGTGTGATAAGAGTTTTAAAATCATCAATTTCTAAGCAGTTTCAATGGGATTCAGGTCTGGACTGCATAATAACTAGTCAATCACTGATTTTTGTACCTAAAACCATTTCATTGTAGAAGCGAGCATTTCAGCCTTAGTTTGTTGGAACTTGCACTGCAACCCACCATTTTGTGATCTAAAAGGCATTAAATGTTCTAATCATAACACTTTCTAATACTTTACCGAATTTAACCCCCGTTCATCCACAAACACCATGTCTCATATTCAATGGTATTAAACGGCTACCTACACAATGCCAGCCAGGGGCGGAGCGCACCCTCTGACCAAGGGGGGAGGGAGCAAAACACTATTTGCAATTTAAAACACTATTTAACACAAAAATACTATGTATCGGGTCCTATAAAAGTACTATATTTCAATTTTGAATGGTATCCATTTAAACACATTTCTTAAATTGACTGCATTAATGCCAATGTCCAAAAAATATATTTGGGGTGGCCCATAATCGCTGGACCATCCCCTGGCTACGGCCCTGGGACAACCATACACTGTGTATGCAATGCAAAATAAGAAAAAATGTGTTTTTTATTACATTTGCTAAACTGTAATTTTCATGTGTAACTTAATTGGAAGATGGTGAAGCTAGGGAATTCAAAAATAATTGCAACAAAAGTAGTTCAGTACTGTCACTGTTAAGTTCGTATAGAGAATCAATTTCTTTAATCTGAAGGGCAGACTTACCAGTGTCTATATCTGGAGTAATGCTATGTATACATTCTTGTACATACTATATACAACTTGTATACATGTAGTCCTATATAAAATCATGCTTTATATACCCCCATAAAAAGTTGATATATTGTACTTTCGTACAGTATGTTAATTTTCAACTCACTGCTCAAAGGATCTGTCAACTTTGCTATATGGATAATGTCAGATTATGAAAGTTTTCGGGTGTTATTTTTTATTTTTTTTACGACAAGCAATCTTTTTTAATCCACTTTTTTTTTGTTTCTTGAATTTCGAAAGTGTTTGCAGCTATTCTGTGATAAGAGTTAAAACAGATTATACGAACTGTAGAATGATGGATTAATGAAATTTAGATCTATAGTGTTTACACATGGAGATAGAAGTTTGGTTTAAGGGTTTTAGTGACGTTAATTATTTATTAAGAGTTGTGACTGGAATTATGCACAAAACTTAAAAGTACAATCACTGTACTTGGTCTGTTGTTGTTGTTTTGGGAGAGTAGTTTATCAAATCTTTCCCTTCAAATCAATCGATTGCATGTACAATTGGTTATAAAACGAATTGCACATTGATTATCAGGTAATATAACGTTCGATTTATTGTACTGTATATGCATTCGTTATTGCAAACTGTTGTTTTTCTAAATTGAACGTTGATTCTGTACTTATAATATGAAAATATGAAAAAAATTTAAACAACCAAATTAGTTAAAACAAATTAAATAAGACAAATTAGTTTAAACAAAAATAGTTGCCAATTAGAAAAGAAAAAAAAACATGGTATTCTTTCAAATTATGTTAAAAAGGTTGGATACTATTATACGCATTATTACTGTATAAAATTGAAATGCATTGGAATAGTTGTGCTATTTCTCTTACAAGTATTAGATTGTCGTTGTAATAGTAGATCCTCCGTTTTGCAATTGGTTATAAATTGTAACATGGGAATGGTTGTTAAGCCATACTTAAAGATGAATCTGCAATCCATCATGATGAAATGCATTAAGCTCTAATGTAATGCTTGGTTGCAACGTTAAAATGGATAAATGCAATCCACAAGCAAGCTGGCCAACCTTTGCATTGTTTCATTTTTATAGTGCACCAATTCTATTCTTGCACCTAATGTATAGAAAACAAAGCTCGGTCACCGAGCTTTACATTTTCAGTATCATCTGAAACTGGTGGAGATTTTTAAAGTTTGATGTATTACTCCAAATATTTCCAGTTATGTATCTGAAATTAAACTTACAGTAGAATTCCAATGTGATTTGCAGATTTTAGCTGCAGTGGTTGGAAATCATAAGGGTTCTATGGGATTGATAGCATTTGACACTTTGTTAATAGACATCCAGCTTTTGAGTTTTAAAAGTTGGCTACAAACGTGACTTTTATGTGATTGTCAGATCGTACTTTAATGTAACATGATGTGCAACCTGTCTTAAAGCTTTAAACATCATTCATCCAGGTAATGGTTGGTTGCAAACTGTATTTACAAAAATGCAATCGATGAACAAGTTGATCAACTTTTGGATTGCTTGTTTTCTATGATGCTACAATTTCATTTTACATGATGCACCTATAGAAAACAAACTCCATTACCTAGCTTTACATTTCCAGTATTATCCCAAATCGATGAAGGTTTTTAAAGTTTGACATGCCACTCTAATATATGCTGGTACCGTATCTGAATTCGCCCTGGAATTTGTAGTATCATACCTGGGGCCTTGGTGATAAAAATCCTACCTTTTGACTTTCAAAAGTTAGTTTCAGATATTTTTTATTTGATTACTCAACTCGTTCTTTAAAGTACCGGGTACTTGAGATATGCATGTGCAATCTGTCTTAAAGCTTTGTATGAAGCATCAATGACCAGTGGGATGTTTGATTGCAAAGTGAAAATGACATCAAGTTGACCAAGTTTTTGGTGGCCTAGTTTTTATGATGCATGATTTCTATTATTAGCTGCACCTATGGCACAAAAGTATCATTACCTAGCTAGCTGCAGATGTCCAGTATCGTCCAAATCGATGAAGGATTTTAAAATTTGACATGTTTCTTAAAAGTGTTCACAGGTTGGTTTAGGTATTGCTAACAATTATACTGGAATTGTTATCCAAATAGGTGTACTATACACCTATCTGGAGTGTTGTTAATAGAGATCGCAGCTGTTGAGTTCTAAACATTGGTTACAGATGTGACTGGCATTAGATTGCTAAATCAATTCTTGAATGTAACATGATATGCAATCTGTTTTTAAAACACTACAAAATATTTGTATAATGCATCCATGAGTGGTTACATATGTGCAAAGTACAGATGAATGACCTCAAATTGACAGGCGAACTGACACATTGTTCATTGTTCAGTTCTGACTGAACAACTATACTGCCTGTATACTATACTGTAATCAGTCAGTTTACTACCTAGAGTTCTTTTTTACACTACTACACAGTGTTAGTACCTGTTCATCTTTCCAGTTTGATCTGAAAACAAACGAAGATTTCAATGTTTGCCATCTTCAAGATATTTGCAGAAGATTATGTTACTGTAAAATTGTAAACAAAAATAATAATAATAAACATAAGAGCATATGCTGTTTAACTATGAAAGATCCACGTTTTGATTTGTGCTGTTTGTAACTGCACAGGTTCCCATCCTCCATGCAAGGGTAGTGGGATGCTGTTTGGGAAGTGAGTTAGATCAATATTTATCGTGCTGGCTCTTCTAGAACTGCCTGCCTGTAGTCAGTGCAGCTCTGCAACCGTGGAGGCTGCAGCGCTCTCGCGTTAGCTCTCATTCCGTGACTTGGAGTGGGAAAGTCAGGAAAGCTGCACACCGTTGTTATGCTTATTTTAAAAAACCTTAAAAGCAACAAACATTTGGGCATCATGTTGAGTTTGTGCAGCTCTGCAGAAGCTTGTTGTTCCTTAGAGAAAAATAAGGATATGCAGATCATAACTGCAGTGTCATTCTAATGCAGAAAAAAAGCATGCTTGGCAACCCGGAGTACGCCAAGGGGTAATGTTAAGCACCGCTGCAATTTTTTGTTTCGTTTGCCATTTGCTTGGCATAAGAGAAATTATAATGGGTTGCTTGGATGTTCACTGAACTTTAAAAGTGTTCCGTGTTAAAAAATTCCGGCTGTATGTGTTTTGTTTTTGTTTTGCTCAATTCACCTGCCTTACAAAAATACCTGCGCCAGCTGCTTCCAATGGTTCAGTTTGAAATCTTGCTACCTGCACGATGAGGACTTCAATCTTCGGTGCAGAATCATCCCCTGAAAAGGAAAAGCAATCGCGCAAACAAAAAGCCAGCAGTGTCAAACCACGCCATTCTTTGCTCTATTATGTCCTGGTCTCTCCTTTGCGAAAGACTAGCCGGGTAAGTGTTGTTATTGCACGGTAAAGGAATAGTTTTGCAAAGTGGTTTAGCTTTGGGCTTTTCAAAACATTGCAGTATGCATAAAAACAGTACTTTATACTATTGGCACTACTGTCCTAGTTACAGAGTGGTATTTATTTGTCTTGTGAAACTAGACTTTTTGCAAAGTATAACTAGACTTTTTGCAAAAGTAAGGGAACTCTAACCTTACCTGTTTTGAGCATACATTCTAAAAAAAACAACAACAACAAAATAAGACTTTCTGTTTTGAAAAACGTAACATTGAATGGTATGAATAAGCTAAAGTTACATGGTAAACTTTTATTTTGGACAAAAAATATAATCGTTTGTGATTTTAGGTGATGAAATAGGTGTATAGGTGATATGTGTTCAATGGTGCATGTTTGATCGTGGTTTCTGTGCTCAAATGCACGATCCATTCTTATCTAGTCATCCCTGGTAAAACACCAAGGTACTTTGAGTTTAACGAGGACACCAACTGGTCTTACAGCTATGTCATTCGACCCTCAGACTTTTATTGAAATCAGAAATACAGAAATGATGATGAGGTGAGGGATGATAAAGACGGAACAGGATTTTATGATGTAGGAGGAAATGGGAGAACTCGGAGAAAACACTAAGGTATAGGATGTAGTTTAAACTTGGCTAATTTTAAAACAATACAAAGCTTAAGAAAACTCTTGGAAATGCCAAAAAAATTCAAAAGTCTTCAAAGCGTATTTTTAAAATCCATGATTTTTCAAAAGTCTAATAAATAAGTAGTTTAGTCTTGATTAATCATTTATCCATGTTAATTGTAGTGTCTTTAAATGATGGTCAATTTAATTTCAATTAAAAACATAAAATTAAGGAAATTGCAGTGTTTTGCATGCAATTAATTAGTTTGGATGTACCAGTTGTATTGTAGGCATAATTTGATATGACCTAGTACTAGGTACCTTGGAGCAAAAAGCAATTAAGTAGATTGCTCATAAAAGCTTTTAAAAATGCTTTTTTTCGGGGGGGAGGGGGGGTTACTTTATTGCAGATTGAACATGATAGTCGTGTAACTGGATCACACAAAAGTTAGTCCGATCGATTTTTTTTAAACATAAAAACAATGTTTTGGTTTCTAAGGCTGACCATACCACAAAAGAAATGTTTTCGTGCTGGTTTGGTGTATGAAATTTCTCATGATGTTTTATTGTGACTTTCATTGTGTTAGGCCTTTTGTGAAGTGTACAATAATTGCATAAAATCACCTTCATACAGATTTATAATTACTTGGTAGTGGGTAATGCAAAGTAACGTACGATATGAAATTTTTTTAGATAGTCATCTTATGGAATTATATATAGTGAAAAGTTACTTTCGGGTAATGTTATTGATTTGCACAGGAATAATACGGAGGTGATATGGTAAACTTTTTGTATGATGTTTTATTATGTACTTTAATGCGAATGAAAAGAAGACATTACTGAATCAGGAAATTTTAACACAATACAATTAAAATAGTTAATGGTTAAAAAGCTTAAGGGTCAGTGATCAATGTTTGGTACTGTACTGTAATGCAAGAAGTACTCGATTTATGCAACTTTGCTAATACGTGATGAAATACGTCATCACAGATACTCTTTATATGTCAGAAAATTTCGTTATTATGCAATTTCTTGTAATGGTGCACAGGTGATGTAAACACTGAGGGTTTTTTCATTTCATGTGGAAATTTCGCTATATGCGATTTTTTTTAAGCAACCCTTGCATAGAATGCCATGGTCCATAAATCGAGGACATCCTGTAGATTTTACCAGTAATGTTATTTTGAAAAAAATGATATTTTGGTCTCACTATCGATTTTGCTAAATAAACTTGGATATATAAGCTTTGACTTATAATGTACTTTAATGGAAATATTTTTTGAAATATGGTACTTAAGTAGTTTTAAATATATTAATATGGTGCAGAAATTAATTCTAATTGCAAATCAATATTTACTTTTATTTCATGCTTTCCCAGAGGTACAATCGCAATAGGAAGGTAAATACTTTTTTCCCTACTTGTTCTTCATTAATGTACAATACATGCAGTAATTTAATTATTTTCTACTTTTAATGTCAAACTTCTGATTCAGGGTAAAATGAAAACAAAATTTTTTTTTTATGACTTGAAACATCTGTTGTTAGTTTTTTTCTTGTTTTGCCATTTCTCTACTACACAGTATATCGTACAATGCAGTTGTTTATGTTATGAAATTGTAACTTTTCAGCAAATTGGAAACTATGTGTTTTAGTTGCCTCCAAATATTTGTTTTGAATCATTTTGATCACTTTATATTTTCTCTCTCTTTTTTGATGAAAACATTCATTTGTGGACAAATTGATTTTGCATGGTTGCATATGGTGCCCAAAACGGTTTCTTACAACAACTGCTTGTTTCCAAAAATCTGTTTTTTGTTTGAAGTCTTAGTATTTTTTCTTTGTAAATATATATTTGAATTGAATATTAGTGTGACTATCTCTAGAAGAAGTTATTGAATCGGAACTTGTAAACAGCTGTAGTAGTGAACGATATAAGCCTCGATATGTATTGGTAAACTGGTTTATCAACACTGATGGAATCCGATGTACCAACATTGAGAAAATTGTGCTATTTTAATTGCATATCTTCCAGATCTGTGTTTGATATGGAAGTTGTCTTAGTACAATTGAAGTGCAGCATAATGGTAAGCCACATTTTCAAAATTGTTCAGGAGAGCCATTTTTCTGGCAAGAAACTCCATACAATACCATATTAAGCAACAAGATAATTCTCTATATTATGATGCTATTTTCTGGAAAACCCAGGAAGTGGTAAAGTATCAAACTAGAAACAGTACTCCGGAACTGTTTGATGTAAAAATGTCAGTTTTTGAATAAAGTGTGGCTTACCATTATGCTGCACGGAATCCTTCAATTTATTGGCGATTTTTGTTTGCAAAGTGGAACCATAGCATAGCCTATTTTTATATATATCATGAAGAATTGTGGCTATAAAAAAATTAACTAAACATTCATGCAATTTAATATCCATGTGACCTGCCTCCGATATGTGTATTATACAATTTTATTTTAATACTGGATATTTAAGCCAGAAATGTCATCGTACTGTAATGAAAACAATGTCAATATGCATATTGACTAAATACAAGAAATTTTAAATATATATCCTAGTTGGACAGAGGGTAAATTTATATCTGAGAAAATTTTCCTTATATGTGATTATTATGGCCCAAATGCTGGTTCTCATGCACAAAATGTCCTATAGTGGCATTGTTTCATAAAAATTATGTAATATGCGATTTTCAATTTTTGTGAAATTTTTGTAAAATGCAACCCCACGATATATAGGGTGTCCACCATGAAACTCCAACATTTATTGTTCAACTGAATGATAATGTTGGAGTTTCTGTACTACCTGTATTGTTGTCATATTGAATTATAAGCATAATATGCTTATTATTCTTTATCTTGTGTCTTTATTGACCAAGAAATATTAGTTTTAACCATTGCTCAAACAAACACCTGTATTTGTCATCGGAACCTAGTAATCAATATTTATAATTTTGATCATAGAATTTGTCATGTATATTAATTACTAGATTTTGATAACAAAATCGTTAAATACTAAAATAGTCACATTTATTAAATTGTTTGTAAAGAGAATTTTGGTATCATTTCTTTACATGAGTTTTGCTATCAATATGATCGAGTGTATATATACAGTAAGTTACATATATATTGTATATTAAAGTGTGGTATATTTATTTTCTGTATTTCCAGCTCACGAAAAGTTCATCAGAATCAGGTGATCCAAAGAAAGATTTAATTCTGGGTCACTTGCAACGAAGGTTTCCCGAATACGCTTCGACAATTGCTGGTCATAAAGAACAGGTATCTGAAACATTGTCATTGCATCATCATCATCATTATCATGTCATACACGTCATATCATCCTGCATGATTGTTTTCCCCCATGACAGTTTGTATACCTCTTTTTTGCATGGTGATATCAACACATGCACTAAGTTTACCACTGTTTTCTGGAATGTGGTTTTTAACATTCAGGAGTAATTTTTGTAACACTGCTTGTAGCAAGTTGTTTTTCATAATAGATGTTCCTAACACTGTCACTCTTATTCCACTAACCGTTGTTCTTACCTTCAGTTTGGAATGCCTGGTCCTGTTGATGGCAGAGACTGGACACGTGTTCAGGTGGTTCATGTAAGTTGTAGTTCCATTTTAGCAACGTGATATGGAACTTTGCGTAAACCATGCATTAGTTTTAAATGTACAAAATGATTCTACATGTGAAAGAAGAGGATGTTGCTTGTTTAGACTTGCTAGTTCGAAAATTCTAGGTGTGTTCGAAATTATAACCAATTCGTGTTTAATGTTGCATATTGTGGATAAAAAGGTTTCACACACTAATTTTTAAAGTGGACAGTTTGCTTTGCTAGGTTTTTGTTTTTGTTTTTATTTTGAATTTTTATTTGTAGTTCGATTGTTTTTTTGTTTTTGTTATTCACATTACGATTTAATATTCATTTACTATATACATAGGCTTACTAATTACAATATTAATACTATCTCGAGTTGACAGTTCTGGTTCTCTTTGGCTTACTTTTGTATTAACAAGGTTTCACCTATTTCACAGATAGTCTTCGGTTTAGGTGAGAGTTACATTGCATACGTACAGAGTGTTCCTGAAAAGTCTAGTCACCACAGATGCTACACATCAAAACAAAGCAAAAAAATTTGTCCAGAAATGCTTATTTGTTTGCATATGTACGGCGATCATGAGACAATAGGCATAAACATTTATGTGACTCATCTTGTCTTATCTCGGAAGGGAAACATTTTCTGACCCTTGCTTATTTGGGTAGTCTGCTTTGTTTTGATGCATAATATCTGTACTTTTGTAAAATTTAACTAGACTTTTCATGAACACCCTGCATATTAGAATTCCTGCTAAAATAGACAAACTACAACAGACAATGAGGATTAACTATGACGAGGAGTATGTGGTGTAAAAGAGCATTCAGTCACTCATGCTCTACTTTCGAAATTGTAAACATTCTCATGTATAATGAATATCCGAGAGGATTTGTTTCATCTCATAATAGGCAAATTGCATACATGGAACATAAATCTATGTCTTCTGATATTGCTGATTGTGTTTATGTTTTTAAAAAGCATAAATAGCCAACTCTTGAAAACAAAATTATTGTGAAATTACGTTTTCTTAAACATACATGAAACTATACACTAAGTGCAACTGCATTCACTCTCATGGCGCACTGACAGTAGCAACACTTGCTTCACGACTAGCTCATATACAGAAAGTTCTCGTTTTCATATTGGATTATTTATTTGTTATTTTGCATGGATCACAGTGCATTTGAGAATTTGAAACAAAATTTGAATTTGTATCATGTTTTATATTCTGATCCCAAAATTTGTAGATTTGAAAAATCATGCAGTCACTCACAACGCTATTGCCAGTTTTTCTGTCATAGTATCATTCAGATTCTCACGAACTAGATGTTTGATAGCATTGTAAACCGGTGTGATATTTTTTGGATTTTCAGGGCCATATATATCCACAGCGTGGCCATCCCATCTATCAACCTCCACCCAGTATTTACGATGACGACCCCGGGATAATGTCGGAAGTAGAAACATCGGCCACTGGCTTCCGAAGAGGTGGCAAGCAGAGATCTAGTCTGCCTGTGGTTAGGACTCCTAACAAAACTCTAGAAAGGCCATTGGGTGAGTGTGTTTTTAGTTTTGCTTTGCTTGTGATTATTTCTGTTGCTGTTCTTGTTCTCTAATGTTCTTGGCACTGAAGATATGCAATGTGGATTCATTGGGTGAGTAATATACGAACATGATAGGGAAAAAAAAATATGAAATGATTTGTTTGGCACAATGAAATTGTAGATGTGCATAAATAGGCATGTAAAGTAGGAATAACTATGCAAAATTGATCTAAACTTTGAATTACCTGTATTTTGTGTGTACGAATGTGCATGTATGAAGATTTTCGTGCGATGATGTTGGTCTCCAGAAAAATAATTGGAACTGCAGTTGTTAGTAGTAGTGAAATGTTTCTAAACAAAACTAGGTCTTCAACAAATAGTTTTACCATGAGAGAAAAATAACAATTGAAGAAAATCTGGTTTTTTTATGCATTCGCTTCATTATTATTGGGTAACGACAGGAAGTTCTTGATTTATGTGACGGTTATGCACAAACCTCAAAAATAGAATGTATCGACATTTTCTTTGAAGTGGGGGCTCAACTTCAGGGTTTGGTCACTTGTGCACCACTGTACAAAATAGCGAGATTTATCGCCTATGTATAGCATCTAGGAAGGTTTCTCTTGTTGCATAATAGAAAATCACATTTAAGGGGTGCTCATAAATCAAAGGACTTCCTGTGTTTTTTGTTATTCACAACTATTACAAGTTCCAGCCACACTAGTTTTTTAGTGTAATGTTTATAAGCACTTGATGAGAGTGACTGTTTAACCTATTGTTTATGCTTTACTAGTGAAATGTTGAACCACTATTGAGCGATAGTTGAAGTAAATTAAGTAACTTTAGAATATGAATGTTCCTTTAACTTCTTATTTTGGTTTAATTTGTATCACTTTTCATGTTATGCTTTGTTCTAGTTGAATTCAATAAACCACTGGCATTTTCATACATACTACTGCATCAACAATGCCATAACATTTAATGCAATGTGACACTTTTGCAAAATATTTTTTTAGAAATAATCATATGCACAACGACACAATGCTATACTAATGTCTTACAGCATATCACACATCTTTTTTGGAGTTCTGCATGCTGTCCGCACTTTTACACTGGTTTTTTTGCATGTATTTATACATGCAAAAAATTACTGGTTCAGGAGGTGTTGAATTTGGGAAAAAACCTGATTTTCTTCTAATATATACGAAACTTGAAAGTGTGGTGTCATAATGTATGCTCGCTCAAATAGTGTTGAGTGCATCGTGCAGCTATAAATATGCTTAGAGCATGTTCAAATTGTTGGGGAAAGGTATACATCACTTTGTTTCTGTTCGTGCCGTTTTTGGTTTTGCATGTGAAATGTGCTGAGGTTGCAAGTACTAAACTTCATGACGAATATGCATTCAGTGTGGTACGTTTGGAGAGGTCGTTTGTTAATAACCATGAGCAACTTTATCATGGCTATGTTAGCTTTGTTTTATATAATGCACACAGTATAGCAAAGGTAAGTTTTGCGTGCGATTGGTTGACACCCTCGCTATAACGAACCACACTTTAAAACATGTCGGACAAAGACAATAGACACAGTATTTGAAATCGATCGAGACCGTAGGCAAGGATCAAATTGCATGCCCCGATATTAAATTGTGAACTCATGGCAGTAGTTGTGTAGAATGTCACTGAATTTAATTTCCTCGATATAACAAATTGCTGTTTCTTGCTAAGCTGTTCGTTATATCGTGGGTCAAATTTATAACCCTAACAGTGCCAAGCAGAGGTCCTGCAGGCTATACTACATCTGGGCCCCCCTACAAACAGTCGGAGAGACCCCTGGGTATGTAACCATCCTACTAACCTATGAAAGATATCCCACATTTGATAACATTGCTATGTTCTTCTTGGTTTCACTGTACGTCACTGTTTCACGTGGAAGGAGTTTCTTGATTTCATTTTTCGTCCAGAAATTTTAGAACTTCTCAAGCTAGATGTACCTTTTATTTTTTTCGGTTTCAAGTTTGTAAACAATTTATAAATGTGGTGGTAGAGTGCTGTGAGTGTGCGAGAACTTGATAGATGCAAGGTCTTTTTCTTGTATGCTTTTCCTTACCTATGAACTTCTCGCAACCTATGAAAGCAAAATTTCTGTGGGTTAAAATCAGCTGATTGATTCATGAGTAGCTATGAGTTCTTCAGTTTTGCAAGGAAAACAAGAACAGCAGTGTATATGATCAGTACACTATTTGAGTTGGATGGAAGTTGAAGTAGATGATTTTGTTGTTCTATCATGCCTATTATTAAGGGTTTTGTTGTTTAATTGATACAAAAACAACAAGTTCAAATTGAGACAAAAACAACTGATATGGAAGGTAACAGATTTTCAATATAAAAATTCTTCTTTATCTGACTTTAGAATTAGAAGACAATAGAATTCTTCTTTATCACTTACCTTCACTCTACCACAACAATATTTATGTGTGAATTGGTTTGTTTGTTACTTTTGTTGGTTTCCTTTTGTGAAAGTATATTTGTGACACTTTGTTTCGAGAATCCCAGAGCTATAAACAATTAAAAAATATAACTCTTGGAACAGGCATTTGATCATTGGCTGATTTGTTGTAGGATAAAAATGGCTCTACAGACAAGTGAATTATAATGCTTGACTTCATGAATTCCAATTTTCATCATCATGTTGCTTCACTTGAACCTCTTTGATCCTGCAACGTTGGGGAGGGTGAGATGTCCAAATACGGAGTTACGCATTTGCGTTCTTAGGGCCTCCGCAGACTATGCGATAGAAGTGTTGGCGACCAAAATAAAGTACTCAGCAACGAGTTTGTAATGCTACAGCAAACTACTGAATAGTAGCTTGTGTGATTGCAGTCGCCATAATGTTATATTTTAACTATCAATTCTCATGCAGAGCGTAGGAGCGAGGTCAAAGGTGCGGGAAATAAAGTTCCGTTTTCATGGAAAATCTTTCCTATGAATCATTGCGCAATAACAAAACTGTTGCATGCGATCAAAATATTAAACCAATCGGATATTTAGGGATCGCCTATTTACTTAGAATAAAGCAAGCCACGGCGACAGAAATGGTATGTTTTCCTCCCCTCCGTGGATCATGGATTTCGGGCTTATGAAATGCAAGGCCTAGGAGGTTCAAGTATACAACACCCTGCAGTTGCGATAATATTGAGAAAGTAACCTTGTCAGTCATTCGCACAACACTGCTAAGCATTTCATTGTGCAGATGGATCCAAATGATTCAGATGGATTAATCTACATTTCGAATATTACTAATACGTGAATTGCTGTACTACAGTAGGTTACTGATGTGAATAGTTTGGTATTTTTATTGATATATTGATGAGCCTAAAGTAGACTATTCTTTATTTCATTGTTAGTTTTTATAGGGATAGTTTGCATAAAAAATAATCTATAACTTATAACAATCAAGCTCGTCTTGGGGCATTTCAGAGCAGGTTCGGGTTCGCAAGGACTGACCAATTTAAAATTTGTATTGGTGTTCAAAAACCAAAACCATAATTGAATGTTATTCCAAGTATACAAATGGTATCAATAGAGGAAAGATTTTGGAAAGACATATATTATGCAAAATGGGTTTTTTGTAGTTCCAGGCCCCAGTTTTTACTGTTGGACTCTGGTTATTGGTGTCACCATTTTTTCCACCGCACTTGTCAGCAGTGATATTTGCTTGTAAAACCATAAACAAATGGTATTATAGTTCCTATCAAGCTACCATTGATGAAATGCTATTATTGAAAACTTAATGTCAAATCTATTGCAAAAAGTTCTGTGCATTTATTTGTTTGCGATGATATTTTTATGTTTATTCTTTTTAATATACTAAGCAATATGTACTACTGTCGATTCTTTATTCTACAGTGAAGCCTTTTGCTGTTTTTGTATACATTACTGAAGAGTGATTGGATGATTGTGTAATTTAATAATGTCATTCTATTAGTTGCCTTGTCGGTATGATATTTTTGATTTATCAATTGTCACCTTTTTTGGTCTTAAATTAAAAATATGTATGAAATTGTTTCCACTTTAGGAAATATGATACAGATTATGAAATTATTCATCAAAATCTCATGTTGTATATACTAAAAATTGGTGACCACATGAATGCGCACATGGAAAAAGCCCACAAGAAAAATTGTACAGAATATGCACATAGAATAACTTGTTTTTTCACAAACTGGATTAAGTCAAGTTAAGTTGTGGTTTCAGATGCCAATCTTGATGATTCTGTGTATGATTCTTTTTCTGTTCAGAATGTTTGTGTGGGCTTTTATCATGGATTATATGGAAAGTTCATATTAAAAATTCTTACCATGTGACACGTACTGTAGAGGCTGTTCTACAAGTCTGAAACAATGTGGACGATAATTCCAGTCTCATTAATATGTATATATAATTTAGCATTAAAAAATGCAGGATGTCACATAAATCTGGAGCTACAGGACTAAAATACTTGAATTGATAACACCATGTCTGAATTGCAAAATGCATATTTTACTCTCGAAACCTATGGTTTGAGACATGTAGATCACTCTATATAGTATTGCCAGATGTATAATTCGTTTTTAAAATACCAGTACACTGCTGCCGGGTAATACAGCAGGGTTTCAAGGGGTTGTGCTTTGCGTTATAAGACGACTTCCAAACCCCTTGTCAGTCCATTCCCATAAATTGTGTCCGTTAATTTGTGTTGACACAAATCAATAATCCACATTTGTGTGGACAAACATGTGTGTCCATGGACAAAAGGCAGTTCATTCCAAAAAGTTTATTATTCTTGATATTAGCAATGTGATAAAAAGGTGAATGTACAGTAGTTTTATATTAAGAAATCAGAAGTTAGAATAAAAATACATCATTAAGAAATTGGAAGTTGCAATAAAAAGTAACACATTTAATTTAATTGGTTGATAAAAATGATAATAATAAAAAAACGTTAATCTTTTGCAACTTTTCACAACTTGTCTTTTACACTGTTGACATACTGTATTACCTTCTTTTTTTTCACCTCTTATTACTCAATTTTTGTTTGCATACCCCAGGTTGGGAACTGCTGCTATAATGGAAGCTTATAAAGGATGTGATCAACAGCAGTATCAGACACTAAGACTATAGTTCCTAATCCTCGGTATCAACAACGATGTTATATCCAGAGAGCTATGTGTATCAAGTGTTGGAAACTAAACTATGATGGCACTTTTTTGCTTGCAAATTTGAGTTCTTTTTGCGAATAGATTTTTTCTACACAGTGTAATTGCTGAAATATGAATTTTGTCCTTCTAATACATTAATAGCAAATATTAACCAAATTATAAAAATACAGTAATTCAGAGCTGACTCACCCAAATTCACACTTCTTACAAACTTCAAGCTTGATGGCAAACCAGAATTAAAACAAAACAGACAAAAGTTTAGTCTGAATAAACGAGTTGGCTTTTTTCTGGCTTCAGGTTTGGTGTTTCTTCAATATCGAAGCGAAACGAAACGAGCATTGTTGCCCAACGAGATAACTTCCTTGGACACAGTCAAGGCTTTGTTTGTGCGCTCCTTCCCCAAGCAGCTGACGATGGAATATCTCGATTCACCACATATACGCATCTATATTCATGATCCATCAAAAGACATGTTCTATGAATTAGAGGATCTAAGGTTAGAAGGGGCATTTGGTTATTTGCTTGAATTTTGTTGCAAGCAAACAGTCTTGAAAATGCCAATTTTCCAATTTTGCCTCATTTCAGAGACATACACGACAGGTCAGTGTTACGGATATATGAACAAGATGTGAATGGTGGTGGAACTTCTAGTAACTGGGATCAAGATCTCAGTTATTTTTCCGAGCCTGAATTTGATTCCGATTACCAGCATCAGCATATCCATCGTGCAAAGGTAAAATTTAACATTTTTGCAAACTCAGCTTGTTAATTCAGTGGACAAAGTTGCTGTTGATTATGTTCAACACTACTACTACTTCTGTACAAGGAAAATTTTTTTAATGCAATGTATTGAACCTGTATCGCAGCTGTAGTGAATCTCATAGGCCTGAAATTATTGTTTTAGTACCACAAAAGTAAACTAGTCTCATTCAATGAATATTCCTGAAGATGACTAAGTGTCTATAATATATAAAGGATTTTGTTACTCTTAGAGAACAACAAGTATTTTGTTTTCTGTTGTTTAAAGTTTTTCTTGATAAATATTTGAAGAAACGTGTTATGTTAAATTTTGATTTAAATCAATGATTTTTTTAAAAAAAAATTAAGTGATTTAAATCATAATTTAAATCAAGGTGATTTAAATCATAATTTAAATCAAGGTGATTTAAATCAAACAATCCTGGTATAGCAAGAATATAACTAGAATAAGAAAAATAACTAGAATAACTAGAAAGGCTATACAATGATTAACACTTACTTTGTACTTTATAACAACAAATGAGTGCAGTGTTTCTGCATTTGTCCAAAAGTTTCCTGCAAATTAGCAAAATTTCCTTGCTTTAGCAAATAAAATTTTGTTAAAGCGAGTGATGTGAGAAGGGCCTAGTTAGTACCAAATAGTAAAAACATAAAAATATGTGTTTTCATTTTCAATTTAGAAAACATATGGACCACCAGCTAGCAATTATTATGGCACAATGACTACTTCTTATCCACCCAGCTTAAGTGTGGCCCATACAGCCACATTGCCTCGGACGAGTCAGCCAATGCGTCCTTATTCACCTGCACCATCCACCTTAGAAAAACCAAAGCCACAGGCCTTGCCTCCGACAGCAGGTTAGATCTCACATCAGAATAGTGTGCAAAACTAAACGACTCGAGTTAATATCTGAGAATGGAATTCATTTAGGTCCAGTACAACCGCCTCCAAAACCTCAGCGGACATACCAGCAACCAATGACGGCAATAGCCAAAAGCGTGCGGGCAACACCGCCACCACAGGGTCCTCCTCCTCCTGCACCATCTCCACGCACAAACACAGCAGGTATTACATTGCAACTGTTTAATTGTGGACATGCAGCAATCTGTTATCTTAATCTAAAAGGTGCTTAATTTGGTGGAAAACTCACGTTGACACATCATGAATGCACTTTTAAGAACAAAATATCAAATTGCTGCTTGAAAACTCGAAACAGAAGGTTGTTGGGTTTTATTTTTATTATATTTTTTTTATTTTTACATGTTTATGTTTTCTGCTATGTTTCATTAGCTAAACACATACGACATCACTTTTTTAAGTACAAGTTTTAGCTTTTAAATTTTTTTTTTTTTTTTTATGTATACAATTTTCTCATACTCAAGTTTTGTGCAAAAACCAATATTTTAAACTTTTGATTTTAATTTTTTTTTTGTGTGTGTGTTTTTGAGACCCGTGCAATTTTTTGGTTTAACTTTTTTTTTTTTTTTAATTCATGTTTCATAACAGAAATTGGTTGGCATTGAATACACATGCACCTTTTTTAGAGGGTGTGGTGTATTTTTTTTTTGTTGATGGCATTCTTTTTTGGATGTCCATGTTTTTCCTTGTGCTATAGTGGTGGGCCAGGGTTATCCAATGTCACCCGAGCGCCCGGTTCCTTATCGGGCCACCCCAGAGCACTCTTACACACAGTCTTCGTTTGCCTCACCTGAGCTCAGACACGATGAGCGTTCTTCTCCAGGTAAAGTGGATTTGCTCTGCATTTTTTTCTGCTGCTGCGTCTCTGCATATTCTGGCTGTCCCCTCCCTTTTTTTTTTTGCCACACTAAGAACTTGACATCTTCGTTTTTCGGTCAAACCTACCATTTGCTATTTTTTCCCCATGTTTTGCATTTTTTCATGTGGAGCATTTCAAACTTCTACTTTTGTCATATTTTTGCTTTGGTTTTCATTTTTTATTTTTACTAATATTTTTCCAAGAACACTATTAACATTTGTTCAATATCGATGTACATTTCATGCATACAAACTTTTAACATGCATATAAGTTGATGCAATTCAAGTGTAACCTGTTAACATTATGATAGATATAACCAGGGCAATTTCACTGTCTAATGCGAAGCTTTCTAGGAACATAATAACTCTTGCAGATAATGAGAGATTACTTGAACATAATTTTATTATTTACATTGGTAATAGACAAACACTTAAGTTTGTTTGTATTTTCAATATTGATTTTATTTTGAATTCCTTATAACAATTTCATCACATAACGACCGTTCTATTTAATGTAATTGAGAGTAGACAACATTATCGACAAGGCCCTAATTCTCATTACTACAATTGCTGTTGCAAAAATTAAATTCTTTTTCACACAAAAAATAATTACACTGTAGGTGAAGTTGAATTGGTTGATTTCAAATGAAACGCTTAATCCTGCATGCTTTTTGTAACACCCTATTGTTTAACTTTTCAGATCGTCGCCACCATCCGGCACATGAATCAGGCTATCATTCTTCTCCAGAAAGGCGAGTGGACCACCATCGTTCATTTCCCGCTTACTTAACTCCATCGTCATCATACGAAGAACCTTATTACGGAGCTGATCGTTATGGATCTAGGTCTGGAAGTGTCACGCCGATCATTGACGAAGAAGCAAGGTAATACTTCACTGTTTCTGAAGAACGTTAGGCAAGGATTTGACAGATCATGTTTATATACACTAACATTTACCTTTGTTGTCACTTAAGTAAGTGTGTGATCACATGCACCAAAAAATATGATACATTGGCGTTTACTTTGTTAAATTGATAATTAAAATATTTTGGAGATATATGGTGTTGTTAAAGTTGACGCCGATAGAAATTAATGGTTCAACTTTTTAAATTTAGCGTTGCAACATTTGGCATCATTATGCTGTGTAGTTTGTTCATCCCCATGATGAAAAAAAAATGTTTATGACCTGGTGATGCTGACAATGAGTCACGTTGACATTCTATTTATTGTTTGGTTTGGCATCTCATACCATGCTTGTCAGCATCTGGTAAATGAGCTGGATAAAAATAAAAAAACAAGTCGGGACATGACAAGACTTGTAGTACAAAGAACCATTAATATTAACTATTCTAAAGACACCGTTGAATTGTACTTTATCACAGTGTTAGAAATGATGCAGGATAAAAGTTTAAGGTGTAGGAAAGGAAATGATGTTTGTTTTGGAGTACAGGTTTGAATTGTAGAATGTCCAGTTTTGATGTGTTTTTTTTTTCCTGCCAGATTGCGGATGCAGATGATGGAACGTCAACTTGCCAATCTCACTGGGCTTGTTCATAAGGCTTTAACCACAGGACGTCAAGCTAGCGTAACACGAGATGTTGAAGTAAATTTGAATCGTGAACATTTGCAGCTTCCTCCTTCTTCAACTCCAGTTCCAGCTGCGACTCGAGACACAAGTTCATCCACTACTACTACTCCATATCGCAGCACTGGTAAGTGTGTATTTTTATTATTTTTATATTATAGTTACATTTTTTTTTTTGTTTTGTTTGTTTTATAACATGTTTCTACGAAAATTACAAATAGGCTAATTTCATTTTACATCACTAATTCATAATTGTTGGGATGGAAGATGTTAAGAAATTTAATTCTGAAATAATGGGGGATGAGTTATTTCATTTTCACGCAAAAATAAAACAGCTCTTGAACACATAACCGTGATTTAATGAATCGCAGTACCTGGTAATTGTAATTTTGTGAAATAATATGTAAACATAAATAAGAATCAAAAAGCACAAGTTTCTGTGCAGCTCGAATTGTTCGAAAGTATAACATTAAATGACATAAAATTGAATAATGATGTTGCTGCTACATAAAATATCATAAGTTGGTGTTCTTTTTATAATTATTTTGGTCAATCGTCATACTTTTTTGTTTTATAAGTATTTTGGTTGTTAATTATTTGCTATACAGGTTGCTATAATGGTAAGTTTCAGGCTGCAATAACAACTGATCAGCATGTGTGGTTGATCATATTGTTTGTAATAGTGTGTAACAGAATGTATTGCATACAATTCAGCAACATCATTATACTGTAGGTTACAAGTCTGATGTCAATAACCCACAAAAACCGAAGACGAATTTTGTAAACAGAATGTACAATGTGTTATTGAGTGTGACTTAAGAAGTATCTAACCAATGAATCGAAATCATCAAAATGTTTAAAATTGATAAACTAGATTGTATATATATTGTATACTTCTAATAATTGGTACTTAAAAATATATCTGACGCCTCCGTCTGCTTTTCAGATGATTTAACAGAAACAAAACCTCCTTCCTGTAGTGCTACAGCACCAGGTTTGTTCTTCGCGTTAATTTGTACAAATCATTTCTTCCTTTTATTTTTATTTTCTATGGATGAGTTTTCGAGTATCTGTGTTTTGCATGGTTCCAAGTGAAACCATTGGCATTTATCTAACCTACCTATTTTTTTTCATAAATGTTAAACATTTGACGGCATGTTATTGACGAGCTAGTATTCTTGCATGTTGTTGCTATTTATTAAATACACACACACGACATAGAATGAGGTATTAGTGTTATAAATTGTTACTTCGCAGAAGTACAGTGCATGGATGAGTTGCATAATTGTGAATATTTTTTTTTATTGTTTACCCTAAATCGAGCACAATAAAAATTGTTTTTAAAAATATTAATAGATTTTTCAAATGTGAATTTTTTACTAATGGTGTATCAAGTGTAAAGTACAGGTAGGCTACAGCATAGTTTAGCAGGTATTTGCATTTTCAGGGTTCAATGTGTAAATCGGAAATAAGATTTTTTTGGAATTGACAAAAGAGTTCTACGTACGAATGGGCAGATGTCATAGGCATGTTCTTGCATTTTAAGTTTAATAGCTAAATAAAACATGTAACTTTTTTTCTATATTTCTGCATACAAATAAAATTTAATTTATTATAAAGAAAAAAAGTTGGATGTAACGACGAAGTGAACTAAATAAAAGCCTTTAAAAAACAGCAGTAATTATGGAGTGGTATAATAATGGAATAGAATTTAGTGTTGTTTGCATTAAATTAAAAGCCCTTAAACTGAATGTCGTAATACAAGCCTTACCTGTACTGTACTATAGATCTAATTAATAGACATTTAGGCTTACGGTTTTTATACAAATTTACCTAACACACTGCACAAAGTATGCAATCAGTATTCAGGTAAACACCTAATGAATAATGCAGGATTTTATTTGTTTATTGAGACTTCATCCCATGGTGACAGTGTACAGGCATATTGGGACAAGCCCAATTAATTTCACAGTATAACATTCGTGAATGGTGACAATATGAAATTTTGTCTTATTTTATATTGAATTAAAATTGTAATTTTCAATTTAGTTATAACATATATGGCTTCTTCTGAAGTATTGTTTAAGTGAATGAATCATAAATTTTGAAGTCGAATTCAACAGTGTGGTATAACAACTTATAATGTACATGATGTTGGGTTTTTATTTACTTGTTAATTTGTATAAAATAGTTTATTTGCATGAATATGCAGTGAATTATTGAACCAATTGTTTTTTAACAATTCCATCAACAAATATATATAACAGTTCTTGCTTTTATGTGGTTTAGAGTGCTCTGAAGTTTTTGCATATACAGCATAAGCATAACTAGTAAGTAGGCCCATTGTACGATGGGCAGTGTTCACAACTTCATTGTACTTTTACCACCAGGGTAATTAATTGACACGTACCACTTCCAGTGCTGATTGCTGACATCTGATTGACCAATCTCATGACTTGCACCTGTTAGTGATAGGCAAATATTTTTTCACTGGGGTTGTTATGGCACCCTCAGTTTAAACTTTTATAGCGTAGCAGTAGATACATAACTAAAGTTCACGTGCTTCATGTATTTCACATATAATATTGATTGCAACCACAGTTTGGTTGGTGAAATGCACTGACCATGTTGAAAATGGTTCACAAATAAACTAATCAAAAGATTATTGAAAAGTTGGGATGTTATATAAAAGAATTCTCAACTTAAAATAGCATAGTATAAAGCTAAAGTCTTTCATGTAGAGGTTGAGTTTACAGTTGAAGGTGCAGTGACTGGTCAACTCCATTTTTTAAAGTTTTACAGTATCAACAAAAATCAACTATTTTGAGTACTTCCGTGTTAACCCAGCCACCTGCTTTTATTTGGTGCTGGGTTTATTTCCCAGATTAAGTTAGGAAAAAATATACTATACATAAACCATACTTATAAAGTATGAATTATGTATTGTTTTTGTTTTTTCTAACCTAACCTGGTTAGAAAACCTGGGAAATAAACCCAGCACCAAGTAAAAGCAGGTGGTCGGGTTAACACGGAAGTACCCTATTTTGAACTGTAAAATATGCAAAATGTTTCAAACAATCATTTAAATATGCACTCATCACTTTGTTAGTACTGTTTGTCAGTACAGAACAGATAATAAAGAGCTGCCAGACAGCTGTGGAGCTAACTTGTTTTTTGCACCTAACAGTGACTGTCAGCGCCATTTGTGATGATAGCTCGGTATCTGAGCATCAGATTGGCCTGTTTCTTGTCCCAAGCAACTCGGATTTTCTAAACAATTATATCCATTGAAAAAATCAACCAAATTTTGGCAAAAATTGGAGCTGACCTGTTCCTGCACCGGGCCCTTCAATTTTTCTTTACTTCACTCACATCATAACTGTAACACAGATTTAATTAAATGGTTCAGAATGCAGATAAAAGTTCAGAATCGATTGTATTAATGTTGATGACTCAAACGTGTTGCACGTTCAAGTAGGTTCTGACTCTTTTACTGAAATGTGTGGCAGTAGCGAAACACCAAGTTTTCAAACATTTTTAACTTATTTTCTCCAATGGTTACTTTACCACTATATGAACCTCGTCTATATTTGAGGTTATATTGAACAAGTTTTTAGTTGAGCACAAAATGCCAAAAGCATTATGCATCTGCACGAGCTTCTAGCAATTAGCGTTAAATAGTTGCCCTATACCAGTTTATGGAACTCACTAATATTGGAGGCTATGTTGAGTTTATAGGACAAGCGCAAAATATCAAAATCGTTATGTATTATAAGTGCACATAAATGCTACTAGCCAACAGTGATAATTTGAACGAATGGTGATTGATGTGAAGTTGGTAGTTGCTTGAATACATTACCTTTTCCTACTAGGCATATCTGCATTGGCGATGTTCTTCTTGGCTTTGTTCTTCTACCTTTTTTGTTTTTGGATTTTTGCCTATGTACTTTCATACTAACTTTTTTTTTTCTTGTTTAAATTCTAACAAAATTGAAGCATTCACTTTTTCATTGATGACAAAAATGAATGATAAAATGCAGGAATTGGGGTGACTGGTCTGGAAATTTTTATTTTTTGGAAGAACAAATGGTCCCCCTTTTTTTTTTTTTTCTCAAAAATATTATTCAAAAGCCTCAAGCACAAATGTAAAACCACCCACAAGCAGCAGCATTTTTAGAAATGAGATTGGCAAATTGATAGCATCTCATTTTATTCTTCACAGATGACTTGAGAGCCGAGACAAAACCTGTACTGCGACAGTCCTCAAAAGGTACACCTGCCCACATATTCCAAACATTTCCTATAACCTATCCCGCATTCTTGATAAACTGTGTGTTTGACTTGAACAGCTTCGTATTTCTCCTTTTTATGTTCTAACTTTATATTTCATCAGGATTACTAGAATCATTTAACCGATTGATTTGGTTTGGTAGTTGTTATCAATTTTATTTATGTCTTTGGATTTTTCCTTTGGTTTTTCTATTTCGTCTATGCATTCGAATGCTTTCAACTTCATAGGAGTTTTTTATTTAGTTGTGGTTCTTATTTTATATAGAAAATGAAAATCTTTTTATTGAGAATATTTTTTGTCCAACAACTCTGTATGTTAATTTTTAAATAAAACATAATTACTATTTTTTTTTTACATTTTTTTTTTCGGTTGATAAAATAATTTCTGTTAAAAGATGACAAAAAAAAACCTGACAAGAAGATAGTTTTATTTTGTTTTTTCGGTCAACTTCAGAACTCGTTTTCATGAATTGTTTGCGGTTTTTGTTTTTTTCATCTTAACCGACTTCTTTGCTGAGCTTTTATGAATTTTTTGTGAGAAATTTTGCACTTATGGCTGTGTGTTTTTGTTTTGTTCTATGTTTTGTTTCAGAAGAAAAGTCAGTGTCTTTCTCGGAAGATCCCCCTTCCATGAGCTCACCTACCCATAGCAAGCAGCATTCTCCACAGCACACAGGTAGCCAAAAAGAAAAATCTAAACAAAACAAACAAAACAAAACAAATGTGTGCTTTTATATTGTAATTTTATTTCATGTGTAGCCCTATATTGTTTGACTGCTATAATTGCTGCATCTTGTTAGTTAACGGTAGTTAGATTTCAAACATTTGTAATCCTGTGCATGATTTCTGATAGTGAAGTTGCAAGTCATTTTTATTTTATTTCAAAAGCATATTAGCAATTAATTCTTAGTTGGTCTACCTGGAGAGCATGCAGAATGGTAGTAACTTCTTATTTTGGCAGAGTTCTTATTTTTGTTTGTTCTTCCTGGTATATATCTTGGTAGCGTTTGTGTGTGCTTATGTTTGGTTGGTTCTAAGGAACATTGTGTATGAGTATGCCAGTTTACATTTGTGGATATAAGATTAGTTTTTTTGTTGTTTTTTGTTTGTTTTTTTTTTTGCTGCAGAACTATGTGTGGCTATGGGTTTTGTGTGTGGTGGTTGGATAATTTCAAATAGATTTTTGTTGTTTTTTTTTTTCCATCTTTTTGCTGGTGAATGAGAATAATCATGATATTGCTGAAAATGTTTTTGATTTTGTGCTGTAAAAAGTGAAGTATTTTAATTACTGTGCTGCTACAAGACTGCATTTTTTAACAAATCCTGTTGGAATTATTTGGTTGATGACAACAACTTGTGTTAGTGTAATAGGATATTATCATTCAAAGAGGTACTACAACAACAGTACTTTTTTAAACTCCATTTTAGTTAGTTATCTCTTGTTGTCTATGATTTTATTAACCATGGTTTTTGTGTATACAGTTTGTTTTGGTTACTAGAATTTTTTTTTTTTTAATTTCAGTAATTTATTGAAACAAATTGATGAAATATCGCTATTTGAATTGCCCACCAGCGTTAGTTTATCGTTTACTTTACTAGATGGCATAGCTTTGCCTATAGATAATATTTTTATCCCCTACATGTTAGTACAGCTTATCTGATAGACGCATAACAGTAAAGAATACTTCATTATGAATTACATATGATTAACTAATATGACGACGCACAGGAAGTACTATAAGTAAATGTGTAAAAACAGCAAGAAAAATTATGGCTTATTTAAAGCTGTCTTTATTATTTTCTATGTGACGTCTGGTTTTATATTGTACCTCAGTCTTACTAAGCAACCACAGAACTCTACAGGAAGTAATCCCCACGGATAATGATGGATTACTGCTCAGTCTTACATGACTGGTGGTTGATTCACAATACTACTTTAATAGTAATAGGTGTAGTCAATTTTTGGTGAACTGTTGATAATCGTTGTTTCAATCCACCGGATGTATCTGAATTGTCTGTACAAACTTTGGGGATCTGTTCCGGGGACTTAAACAAGCAGAAAATGTCCTATGAACATGGAATAAAAAATGCTTGCTTCTGGAGTTAGGACGGTTCGAAGTTTGCCTTCAGTGGTTTGCAAAAATTACCATGTCCAATCATCTAGCTTGTTGTTCCCATTGCAGGCAAACTTTGAACCGTTGTAACTCCAGAAGCAAGTGTTTCCAAACAACCCCATGTTCACTGGACATTTTCTGCTTGTCTAGGTCCCCAAAACTTATTCCCAAAGTTTTTACAGACAATTCAGACGCATTCTGTATATCTAATCTGCATCACAAATGTGGTGGGAAACTAAAAAAAAAATCTTTAAAATGTGGAAATAATGATGTAGTTTGTCAACAAATTTGCGGTGCATGTTTTTACGGTTTTTGTTTCGTATTGTGGTGTTTTACAGTTTATTTTATGAATTTTTTTATTTTTGTTTTTCACTGTGCAAATGCATCATGTCAGCATACATAATTTTTCACATAATTAGTTGGTTTTATAATTTATTGTGTTTGTTAAACTATATATATACATGACATTTTTATCTCATAAGCTTATAGCATAACAAAAATGCATTTTTCGACTAGAAGTCCAGCATCAAAATCATGTAACGCCTAGCTCTTATACAGTCACGAGCAACAGAGCATAAAAACACTAATCTAGTTGGTTCACTATAACCTCGTTTAGTAATCTGTGTTCTTGTATTCATTATAACGGCATTCGTGTTATAATGAATATTATAACTTGTATGTACTTCAGTGTGTCGATTATGAATTGCTGGTTGAAACATTCATGTGCTGTAGAATAATTAATGAACAATTGTAAATTTTCTAAAACAATAATTTAATTATTTATTAATTATTGATAATTTAATTTCAGTTAGCATTAAAAATGCACATTGTTTATGAATCAGTTGTGCTAAACGAGGTTGATAATGCATATGTATACTGTACGTTGACTAGGTTAATCTTACTTTAGAACATACAAAATGATTTGTTATAAAAGCAAAAAATGGATATATAATTTTTTTTTCCTTGTATTTTTTTTTTATTTCTAGCAGAGAAACCAACTAAATCTGCAATTAAGCCTTCATCCAGACAAACCTCACTAACAGGTAAGTCAAAACATTTAGTGCGAGTATACTTTGATGCATGATACTTGTATATTTCATTGGTTCCTTTTTCCACTTCAGAGGTTCAACTGACACCCGAGATGTATAACCAACTGCGATTGCTGAAAAAGAAAACTAAAGATTTGCGCTTGGAGGTACGAAATCTTAGACGGATGTCCCAAGCTCAGGCACTGAACATAAAGGAAACAATCCGAGAAACCTTCCTGAAGATTAAGGTAAAAGAGTTTGCATTCATGATTTGTGTTTTAAGTAGAAGTTTTAAACGGTTTGCTTCAATAGAATGTATTTTTGTTTTGTTGAAGGCAATGTTAGCTGCTGTTCAAGTGAATGATCAAGTTCAAAGCGAGCGAGTGCGCGTTTCTAGAGAAGAAGAACTCTACACTCAAGATGTACAACGATTAGAAAAGGATCTCACGTTAGTCCACTGTTTTGGTCATTTCTCTTATCATTGATGTATAGCGTACAGCAGGAAATCATAGTTTTTACTTATAGTGAACTTGAGGGGGCTGTCGAAGAACTACGAAGCAATGTAATTAATCGAAGATGTCGAGTCAACATGAGCGACGTTGAAAGCATGGCGCTGATTCTCAGCAAATCGAGCAAAACTGTAGCAGATTTAAAAAGTGAGTGGGATGATTTGTATGAGTCAATGTTTTTTTTTACTGTTATAAATTGTTGTTGATGATGGATTTGTCATCTAATCATGGTTTTTTTTTTTTGTTTTTTTACAGCTCGCTTTCCAAACTTGCAAGAGAGCTTGAAGGCAGTCATGGCAGCGGAAATGGAGATGGTCGTGCAGGAAGAAAAGTGAGTTGTGTTTAACTTTTAGTGGTATGGGGGAGGGGATATACAAAAGACGTGTTGTTAGCTTCGTAATACAAATTTTAATACGGAAAATAGCCGATAACCTTTCTTGGATTGAGCTTGAGTCAGGTACTTGTTTTTGCAAAAAAAGTGTCCATTGGTTTTTGTGTTGTGTATGCACAAACTGACAGGCGTGGACAGAAATTTATGTTAATTTAAACAGGGCGTGTTAAAAGTATGGTTTCTTTAGAATACTCGAAAGGCTATTATAATGAAAGTGCAGAGTTTGAGATATAACAATTCCTTGATAAGGCTCTTTACAAGGGTGTTATTTCCATAGATCTTGAAATGAAATTTCAAGATGACCAGGGCTTTTGCTTTGTAAATTCAAGTTATAGCTACCATGTCATATTTAGAAAGTTGTAGCTAATGGTCCATTTAGTCATAATTCAGTGTCATTTCATTTATTTCCAACAGTCCAACTGAAATAAAGTAGAAAACAATCGAAGACTTAAAAGCTTGCAATTTAGCATCAGTGTAATGCAGTGTAGCACTACACTGCATTACACAGATGCTGTTTTGCAAGTTTTTAGGGGCTTTATTGTTTCTAATTTTTTTTTAGAATGACATTAAACATTTTTTCCATTGAAATGTTTGTTTTTCAACAGATTTCTGAAGGAAGAGCCAGATCGCCTAGAGACAGCATTAAGACGTTGCAAAAAATTGACTGGCACATTAGTTACATTAAAAAGGTAAAAGACGTTTGCCCTGTAATCATTCCCCATTTTTCATGCATGTTTCTTTTTTCAAACTCTTGTCATTTTTCTCGTAAGTGTACTTTTTTTTGTTGTTTTATTTGTAAGTTTGTGGAATGTTAGACGACGTAGAGTAGTTAGAATGCAAAGTGTCTGTGCTCTTATTTTCTATCTGAAAGTCTGTCTTAAGTGTAAAACAGAAAAGGGTGACAGGGTAGCTTGGCTGGTAAGTCGCTGATCTTTACATGTTGCAAGTCTTGAATTTAAATGTGAATTGATGCAACTCCCATGATGGGATACATGACTGACGGAAAATCAACTAGTGCTAGATTAAGTGTGAATTTGCAGACAGGCTTTCTCTCCAGTGGATTGCTTATCCGAGATTAAGTCGTACAAGTATGTTTGACGTTATTGATAAGAAAAATTCTTCTTTTTCTAAAGCTCCATAAGTGAAGAATTTCATTCTCTATTTTCATTGTTAACCAAGCATTTAAATTTTCAGTTACTACAAGTTTTTCTTTGTTTAACGACTTAAATTGATTTAATGTTCATTCTAGAATCTTAAAACATCACCATAGTCTATGGCAATGTATTATATTTTAAGAAGCAAGAGTTTCAACTTTGTTTGAATAACTTTAAAACATAGTAAAATGTGATTTTTAGTTAGGTTTTTATTTAATTTATTATTTTTACGGATAAATTTATTTTAATCTGGAAATGTTTGATAAGGGTTAGTAAAAAAAAAAATAATAAGTAGAGGAAATGTGAATTTCAGTATTGCTAATTAATTTTGTCAATGGAGCTGGAGAAAATTGAAAGAATTTTTCTAGTAAAAAAGTTTTAAAATTTAAGATTGTAAGTACTGTACTTGTTGTATGAGGGCAATAGTTGTGATTAGAACACATTCAGTGTCCTTCGTCTCTATACTAACCGATTTGTGGTAAGTAAGTAGTACTAACAATCTGGTGACAAATGATGCTGTGAGAGAGCCACTAAGAATATAGTGAGAAAAAGCAATCCTTGAAGCATGGCTTGACAAACGAAAAAAAAGGGACATTCATCATCCTCGTTCATCATCCTTGGTATGGAAGCTACACAATTACACTTTGACACTTAAGGTTGGAGATGTGAACATTCGACGATGGGAATCAGTATGAAGAGAATTTCACAATGTGGTGTGCATAGCACATTGAGGCATTTTGTTTAGCAATGGATTGCTGAAGAATTCAAGCTCATGAGGAGGTTAAAATTTACCACGTACACCACTAGTTTTCTATAATAATACCATATTATAAGAAAATTAGTAAGTAGGGCCATCGTACAATAGGCTGTGAAGTAGGGCTTTGAAAGAAAACATTCTTTCAAGGGTAAGCAGCAAGCTTCCGGAAACTTAGAAACGTACCACGTCTGGTGCTGAATGATTGCCAATGTTTGATTGGTCATTGTCATGCCACGCACTTAATTGGCGAATACAACTGAGGGTTTAACCTCAGTCTAGAGTAGGAGGATAAGGAAATTGTTTCTTATCCGGTCTCCAAAACAACAGATAATTTAGAGTTAAAGGTGAAAAACTAGCTGAAGTTGGTACTGAACTCGTTTAAAGTTTGTGTTTTGTCTTTTGAAAGGGAGAATTGAAGGACAGTAGTAAAAGCCAAAGATGGCCAATTGTTAGATCCACATATAATGTGGTTCAGATGGATCTCAGAAAATCAAGCACAATGTGAAAGTTACACACAGAAAGCTCATTACATATTGAGGTGCATAATTCAATTTTAACTATTGTCACACTTGGGAATTGGAAGTGATAAGTTTGTAATCGCCACTCAAACCAACGCTAAGAAACAGCGCCAAACAGGTGTAGGTCATCATCGACATTAAGAACTATCGAAACTAACAAGAAACTCATCACAGTTGTGGTAGGATTCTGTCTAACGAAGCTAAAAAAAAAAACAACTAACAAACACAGTTGAAGTTGAAAATGACAATACACAGTTGAAGTCGAAAACTGACAATGCACAGTTGACTAACAATCAGGACGTGTGTGACACTAGCATACACACACACAAACGCAAACATGACAGGCATCACTAGCAAAAGTCTGGCTAACATCGTCAAGCCTTGCTCGTAGGAATGCGAGAGAGTTTGAATGTCTTTTGTAATTCTAGTTTGGTAATTGACTGACCACAAGAGTGCGCCTGTACTCGCTTCTTCAACAGACTTGCGTCTGTACAAGAGCAGCGACTTCCGCCGTCTGGCTCGGGACCTTTGTCACCCTCTCTGCCTGGGGAGCACAGGGACCACACGCTGCCACATGGAGGGAGTCTGGATGCTCAGTTATCGAAGGTTAGTTACACTCATTTGAAACCTTATACTTTTATGTTTGTTCCTTCTATTAATCATGCACAATGCAATATTATATTTGTTGTAACCCAATTTTTTGACCAAGCCTTCGATTTTATCCGATATAACACGTATTAGGGAATTGTGCAGCTCTTGTGCAACGTGTTAGGTCTTAAAAAAAAATCACATGGAAAAATGTCTTTTCGAAGTTTTATCCTTCTGCGATACATTTTATATCTCGGATCCGGTGTCTCGACTCGAGATGTTTCAATAAGGCACAGTTGGATCAAAGTTGGCAAACGATGCTGAGTCATATCCACGTCTAGTGAAATTTGTGGAATGATTGCAGAAGTAGGTACGGCATACTGAGAAATTGGAACATGCAATTGACGTTGTCGCTTTTACAAATAACGAATTGCAGTCTCTCTTCAATTTATGAACATGCCTATACTATGAATAGGCGTATACTGTACTTTCGACTATTAACTCTGCTCACATTGAAATGTTATCATGTAATATAATCATCACACAATGTCAACAACAGTGATGCTTAAAATGTCGACCCTTTCGTAAGATGATCATAAGATGAGCTCTTTCAAATGTGTAATCCTATGGTCAGGTCAGGTGTCGATCAAGTTCTTATGGAGCACGTGTATAATTGTAATTTATAATTTCATTATGAGAATCAAGATAGTTACAGACATAGCGTATTTTAGCTATCAGCTACTTAAATCTTCTTAAACTGAGTGAAATTGGAAAAAAGCAAACGATAGTAGCAACAAAAACAATCGACTTGACAGTTGACGAAGACGATGATTAATATCTTTCAACTTTATAGTCAAGCAGGCGTGACTGGAAGTGGAGCACAAACTTCAGAGAGCATATTGAGTAAACAAAACATTTTCTTTTCCATTTATTGTTTTTTCCAAGTCATTTTCCAATTGCTTAAATTTATTTATTTTTATTTTCCAACTTGTGGTTCCTAATGAAAAACGAACAATTTGCATGACTCCAAATGGTGTATGTAATAAGTGTATATAACTTTTGAGAGGTTGATTAGCTCTGCAAAACTCTGCCTGCTTGCATGACATGTTTCTTATAGTTACACGTGTCCAATTTTCTATATTTTCACTTTTGTGTAGAGACGTGTGTTGCATGCGTTCTTGAGTAGTCCTAAACTTGTGGATGTGGTGTTTGAATGAGATATGCACTGATATTTTCGAAACAACATGAAATTCTGAAACCAGGTTCACCAGCAAGTGGTTTTTTTGTTTTTTTTGCTTCGGTGTTTCGTTTCTGTTGTTCAAAAGATTTGGTTAGTATATTCTGAAATTCGTTTTTCGGTTTTTGTTTTTTTCGGTTTCTGTTGCTTGACTGACATCTCAGCAGTTACAATGGTGCAATGTTTTTTTGCACCAGCGTTCATAAACTCAAAAAAAAAATTTTTTTTTTTTTCGTTAATTTTGTTTGTTCTCTTCTTAATAAGATTGTACTGCTGTGACAGTTTTTGTGAAAAATTTTGTCTCGGAAATTTTTTACATGTTTTCTAGAATTTCATGGCTGCGACAAATTTAGCATTTTTTGGAAATTTTGGAATTTTTTTTTTTTTTTTTTTTATCTTTGTGTTTTCCATAGTGGCATGTTTGACTAGACTTTTTGTGACTATTTTTAAAACCCATGACTGCTCACATTTTTCTCTGGAAAATTTTTAAATCGATGCTTTTCGCACACCAAAAGAAAAAAATTTTTTCATGGTTTTTCACTGTTTTAATATGCCACAATTTTTTCTTGCAACTTCATTGTGATGATTTTTGGAAACATAAAAATCTCTAGGAAGTGAACACACATACACCAGAGAAAAATAGGACAGCCATTTTTTGTACATATATATATCTATCTATATATCTAATAATCAAGCAGTTGTCTTTTTTTGATCAAATTTTTTGTGCAGTTTTTTATGTGATCGGTAAAAATTTGTCTGATTTTCTAAACGCAGCCACTGGAGAGGGTTTTCAACCAGTGGATGGTCGGAAAAGGTTTGTTTTCATCAAAACTTTTTGTTTTTTTAACCAAGAGAACCATCACATTAATGGTTTTTTGTTTTTCGTTTCCGTCTATTTTTGTGGCATTTTTTTCATATATTTTTTCTACCTTCTGTATATATTTTTTTGCAGTCTTAGGTCCAATGCAAATTTTTTCGAAAAGATTTTTTTATGGTTTTGGTTTTTTACTCAAGAGTTCTTTCAGTTTGAAACACTTGTAGTGCATGTTTGGCTTGCTCTATTTGCGTCTTCCTTTATTTTCTTATTTTCTAGCAACATCATAATATCCAATTATTTATAATGTCCATCTTTCTCTTTTTTAACCCATTTTATCATCATCTGGCTGAGAAAAACAAAATTGCAATTTGGTCATGAATCTCGTTAATTTGAACGCATGTCCATTATACTTGATGCAATTTCTTTATTTCCATTAATGCATCCGAGATGATTACTTGACTCTATATATATATATATATATAAACTGTGCATTGTTACTTATATGACATTTTATCTACCTTTGAAATATCTCTAGGTATACGTTTGCCAATTTTCGTTTTCAGTTGGTCATGTGCATTTTTCATTTTGTGTTACGAGTCTCCCATGGATATCATCATAAAACGTTGCGTGAATTTAACATTCGTTTTTATAGCTTTTCCAGAGAACGAAATTCATCTAGTGGATGTTTTATTATTATGGTTTTTCCTGCAGCATGGTTTTTTTTTTAATATTTATACATGTACATAAATATATATATATATATATATTTATATATAGATGTATAAATATTACTTGGCTTTTTTTTAAGCTGCTGTTGCTGCTGTTGTTATTTTTTTTACGCATTTTTCACTCATTTCTAATTATTTTTATTTTTTCGAAATAATTTTCGTTTTATCTGTTTCAGTTTTGCTTTTAATGTTTGATTTTTTGTTTATTTTTTTATAGGTGTTCTGTTTTATCATTGTATTTGTTCTATATTATTAATATTTATTTTAAAGTTCATATATAAGACTAAAGAAAGAAAAGAAAAATATTTGTTAAATATATAATATTTAACATGTACAGTTTTCACAAGTTGCATGCATTCACTAGCAATGTTCCTCTGAAGTCAGAAAAAAAAAACAGTCAACTGTAGATATAATTTATGTGTAGTGAAAACGAAAAAAAAAATATGCTAAGTGAGACAAATATAATGTTGCATCGATTGTCTCACCTTACGTATCTCCTATAGCCTATCAGACAGACTTCAGCATAGGCCTCTCTCGCCTTTCGTGCACAAGAAGTCAGGTCAGTAGCTTGGAACTTGGCTATTATTGCAAGCTTCTGAAGTTAATTCACACTTATCAATAATATCATTGCCGGGTAAGTTTTCACGTTTCTCTCATCATCTTCTTTGATGATTGAATGGTCTCACTTGAGATCTTCGTCCACTCCTTCATATAAGCTTTCTTATATATTAATATATGTATATACATATTTCCTGTTTACTCCCTTTTCTTTCACTTTTTCTCTTGTATTCATGTGAAAACTGTACACTTGAGTTGTTTATATACTGCAGTTTAACAAGAAGTGTAGGGTAGCCAAGAGTGCCAAGATTTCAGCCATGGTGCTTTTTTGACAAATTTTGTTTTGTCCAGGCAAACGGTTTTCAGATTGTATCCCGTTCTCAGGAACTTCCAGTTCGTAAGATAGGATCTAGAAATTGATGCATTTCTAATATTACTTTTAACATATTTTTTTTCGATTATTTTTATTATATATTTTTTTAGTATTTATTTGTTGTGTTAAAATGTAAAAGAAAAATTTGATCAACATCATCATCTGCAGATCATACAAAGAAAACCCAAGTTTGGTTAATATGAATTTTGTTAAAAATGCATAAATTTCTAGATTCTGCTCTCAAGTTGGTCTGTTTCAATTATTCTAACATACAAATAATAATTAAGCTTTATGTGTTTATTTTAAATAATTTTACTTGTGCCTGCCTTTTGAAGACTTTCTATGAGTGTTTCTTTTTTTCGTTTGTTTGCTTACCACTATTTAGGCTGCCAGCTTCTCAGGTGAATTGAGATCAAGTTATGATGGTCAGAAGCCACAGAAAGCCGAAAATGCACTGGACGCACTGTTGGACGAGTTGCAGACTTTTGCAAAACCCGGCGATCGCAAATCTGATATTGTACTTGTCACCTCTGGCGGCTCTTTGAAGCGTGTATCCTCCTACTCTGGTGTGGACTCTCCATCGAAAGGGCAGATTCTGTCTCAGGGTCCGGCTGGAGTTGTCTCTACCTCTGTTGTTACTTCTGCCATTTCAAAGTTGCAGGTAGCCGATGCAGGAAGCAAGCACAATATCAGTTTGTCTCCCACACCTTCACCCATTCCCACCGAGGGGAAAATCTCTCCTGTGAGCCAAGAACTTTTGAACAAAATGTCGACCGGTGTTGTCAAACAGCCCGATGGTAGCGAAGGGCCGGTGAAAACAACGGTCGTCGGGGGCATCGTGAAAAAGGTTCCTCCGCCTCCTCCTCCAAGAACTAGTAGCAAATCTCCTTTGATGTCTCCAACATCTCCCATGTCGCCCACCAACCGGCTGTTAGCTTTAGGGACTTTGCCTCGCGGTACCAGCTTGCAGTCGTCAGTCATTTCTCGTGTCAGTAGCACTGAGCCCAGCCACTATCGCAGCAATGCGGAGCTGGTGCTGGACGATAGCATCATCTTGAAATCTCAGTTCAAGGACATCGCCAAGAAGGATCCTAGTCAGGTGATTCGCACCAGTGCCATTAGCGACGAAAACCTACGTCGGGAACAGCTCTCCAGCAACAGCAGCTCAAGCGAAAGTGTTAATTCTCAGGAAGGAGTTCAGATGAGGATGGGCCACCATGGGAATCGAAACTCGAGCAACATCCACCACATCTCGTCGGGTGCCATGTCCGATTCGGAAACCATCAGGAAGCCAGCTCCCCCTGTGCCGCCAAACCGCAACCGCCAAGAACTGTTGGAGCAGCGCCACCAGGAACTGCTGCGCAAGCAACGCCAACTCCAAGAGCAATACGCTCGTCTTCAACAGCTGCAGCGAGGCCAGACGCTGCAGCGTTTCTCACCCCCGCGATCTCCGGCCGATCTGAAAAAGACGGGAAGCGAGAGCAACATCCTTCTCAAAGCTGGCTTGACCATGACCACGGCGTCGGGCTCACTGACGCATCTCGCTCCTCTGGCCAAATCTATTACCACTAGCAACTCTTTCATCGCTTCTACCACCACAACTCCCACTCCAAACACCACCGCTACTGCTACCACAGTTGCCTCTTCGGGATCATCGACGAGTCAAACCACCAACAAAATTTACGAAACAGACATACTTTGAGGTATCTTAGGTGAGTAACAATAGCGGTTTAGAACAGTCAAAAGAGAGAAACTAAAATACAATAAAACGTGTCAGTCAGTGGTTGTATAACGCCGCTTCGTACACATCACATTCTAACCACCAGGAGTATAATGGTGATGTTTGCTCACAAAAACATCACAAATGTTGTTTGAATTTTTATCTTTGCTCAGAAATCTTTTTCTGTACGTTCCCAAAGGCGAACGGAAATCGTTCAAACCTGTGAGAATACAATCCACACTCTTTTTCTCTTCACCAACTACTACTACTACTACTATCCATGGAATGGCGTTTTTACTGTACATCTATCATATTAGTTAACGACCGACCGTAGAGTGGGCAGTTTGGAGGCCATTCCATGCAAACTATTTCAGCGTGGCCGTGCGTGGATAGCTTACATGAGTTTTTTCTTGCTTCCATTTCCAAGTCCTTTGCAAATTGAAAACAAGAAACCAAACATGACGAAGCATGATTTTGTTTTTGTGCTAATTTTTATAGCTAATTTTTTTGTTTGTTTTGCGTGTTAGCTTTTTTTCATGTTTTATTTGCTTTTTTCGTTTATGAAATCAAGAGGTATCATTAGTAGTATTATTATTATTTTAGTTATACTACAGTGTTGTAAATTTTAAACGAATTTTAAAAGTAATCATCCTTCATCAAAAAAAAAAAAAAGTGTCCATTTTCAAAGTGACATGTTTCATTTTGTATCTTAAACTGCAAAAAAATAAGATGATATTGCTTTAAAAAAAAAAAAAAATCAATTGTCATGCATTAATTCTCAAAAAAAAAATCAATGCACGACGACGACATTCGAAAGATGTTGAATTTTACTCATTATACGCAGTTTGGAACAAAAAATACCAACAAAAAAATTTAAATCATTTTTATAATTTGGTCAACAAAAAAAAAAAAAACTTCCATCATATCATGTTTTTTGAAGAAGTAAATTGTTGTCATGACGTGTTGAAAAACAAAACAAATTTATTACTTCATACCCTACTACTATAGTTGCTATTTCTGATCATGTATAACGTGTCCCATTATGCCATTGATTTGTAAATAGGAAAATATTTCATTTGATTTTCTTTTTCACCTGATGCCAGTTTCCCAGTGCAGTTAAAATGTTATTTAAATGCTGTTTATTACTTGTACATAAACGATAATTATTAATAGAAACAAACCTATTAGGCATGTTATTGTGTGAAATTGATTATGGTATAATAGTAAAAAAAAAAAATAATAATAATAATAATTAACAAAAAAAAAAGGCCTCGAAACCATTTCAGTTGGTAAACGTTAAAACATACGAAAGATGATTTTTAGCAGTTTTGTTTTATTTTTTCAATTAGGGGGAGGGTGAAAAAAAATGTAATGTTTGTGTTTTTCATTAATGCACATGTAATTGGAATTTTTCTTTTTGGTTTTTTGATGAATCAAGTATAGATATACAGTCTTAAGAAATTTGTTTTTCAAAAAATAAAATAAATCAAATCACTCTCCATTATTGTTGGTGCACTCGAAAATAATGAAATAATATTTCTGTGATAGAGTAGGTAAAAAATTTTTCATGGTTTTAATTTTGTAATTAAAAATTGTGAGAAAAAAAACAAAACAAGAAAAATTATGTAATCACAGGAATTGAACAGACACTTCTATGTGTATATCCTTTGGTCTCCTTTTTTTGACCACAGTGCATTACATGGTAAAATGCAAGAAAAATGATTTTTGTTTTAAATTTTTTGTTTTGTTTTTTAAAGAAAAATGACTGAGCATCAATGTTTGTTAAATAAGATTGTATTGTAGCTCAAAACATTTTGGAGAAGCTCATTTTTGTTTTTGTTTTTTTAAGAAAACGAAATTGAATTACAACAGCAGTTTGTTTTTTATTTTTGCTTAATGGAATAGCATTAATAACAAGATATCGGTATTAAGTTTTTGATACCGTTCACAAAAAACAAAGGTTTTGGTTTTCATTCCAAAAATAAAAAAGCCATGATACCTATGTCATGGAGATTCCAATTTGGAAACCTTTGATACAATAATTTGAGATACTTTGATAATTCAGTTTGGAAATTACATTACGATAAAGAATGGTTCAGCTTCTCTGCAGTTTGTTTGCTGCACAATCTTAATACGAGATTTTGAATATGAACCTCATGTTACTATAAGTCTAGTTGTTGCAAGTTATAGTTGTTTGTAAGAGTTCTTTCAGTACACAGTACAAGGTACCTAAACTAAACAAAATTATATATATATATGAAAAAAAAACGTTTTTAATGACAAATTGGCATACCAACTTTTATCATGTGTACATTTATTGATTTTTTTTTTATACTCTTAGATGGAAAAAAAAAATTGTTTACATATGGCAGACTGCAGTTGGCACAAAACGACATTTAAACATTTCAAACTCTATCTAGGATGTTATAATCGATTTGAAGTCAGTGAACAAGATCTTGTGAATATCGTGTTTCCGTAGAATCTTTTCATTTCTGCCGTTCTCATTCTGTAACAATTGAAACCAAAAAAACAAAAACAACCAAAACAACAAAAAAAAAATGTAAGAAAAAAGTTTTTGTACGCTGCTTTTTCTACTCTTTACATATTTATTAGAAACTTTTAAAGCGTTTTTCAGATATTGTTATTTATACGATCCAATTTTTTGAAGGAGAAAAAAAAAACCCATAGTAACTCGGAGAACGATAGTTTATTGCAAACAGTGTTGCCATGTTGATGTTTCACCTGTAAGATTGGTGATTCGTTGGTTGTTTTGAACATGCCCGAGAATAATTCAATGATTTTGTTTTGTTTCGATACAATCCTGCAGAATCGAATTGTGTATTATTGTAGCAGTATTTTTGTATTTTTATTTATTTCAACATCAGTTCCTGGTTTTACTCAATTGTTTATTTTTATGTTCTTTTAAGTGCATAGAACAATGTGACTATCTTAAAAGCTATTGTAGTTGCAATTCTTCCATAGTACTCTAGATGCCTTGATTGTTGATCCAGTACAAACTTACCAAGCTTGAAACTTTCAGATTGCTCTTCTGCCAATAAACTTAGGTTTATAATTTACTCATAGATGAGTTTTATTTTTAATACCGTGTTTTACTGTACACAAACAGCCATTGAACACGAATAGCCAAAAAAAAAACTGATTTTGTTATTGTAACATTGTTTCATATACTCGTTTATAATTTGTTGATTTTTCAGTAATATTAATGTTCATATACATGGTGTTCTGTGTACTCAGCAGTGGCTTCATTTGGGTTGGTTGCCAAACATTTTTGAATGTGCACCCCTAAGTTCGTAGGACCAAACTGTTGCTTGTGCATAGCTTCACGCACTCCACTTTGGAGATCAAAGATTCAAAAAACCACGAGGAACAGTGAGGACTATGAAGCCACCTACTTAATTGAATCATATTATTTGTGATTAATTATTTAATCATAGATTTATCACAAAGTTTAATTTATTTCCTAAAAAAAATAACAACCTTTAGCTTTTCTGTAATAAGCAGCAAATAGCTACAGCTTTGTCATACTTTCCTGCCAAGCATTGCTACAGCTTTTGAAGATTTTTCAGCATAACACCGCGCAATGCTGTAAAGTAAATAAAATGTTTTTGTGGTTTATTATAACTACAGAAATAGTTCTATAAAGAACAATAAATTTCTGCTGAAACACTGCACAACAATCTTTTGGTTCACACCCCCCTAATGATGCCACTGGTACTCTGACTAGTACATGATTGATTGCAATCTGACCACATCAAACTTGTTTATTAATCCAAAAGTAAGAGGTATTCATGAAAAATTAATGAAGTTTGTCATCATGAAGAATGTGATACAATAGTCGTGTCTTGTGAGCTCAAGGTACGTACTGCAGAATTCGCACGACCTGGAAAAAGTCAGCGGTTTCTCATTCTATAATAATAATAATAATAATTATATAAATACTATAAATATAATTATAGACATTAAAAATTTCTTGTGTGCAAGATTTTAATTTCAAACTACCCGAAAAGTGGACATTGCAATTGGTGCAAAGAAGTTTCTTGATCAGCAACTCGTAAGTTGTCAATTGGGAACGTGTATCGATTTATCTTTTATTTTGTGTTGATTTAACTATTATTGATGATTAATGTTAATGATCGATGCGATGAGATGACTTGTTGAGATATCTTACTATATTATGTTTATTGAGTAGCTATCCCCCATTTTTTTTTCCAACTCAATTGGTCGAAGTGTTTGACAGCTACACAAAAAAGTTAGTTTTTCGGTGGTAAAAGTAATCTTGGTCACTTAACTAATGAATGTTATCTTGACCCAACTACAGGAGATTTAGATTCGGCTTTTGAATGTAATGAATGATACCTCTGGTGTATTAGGCCGAAAATGTGAGCATGTACAATAAATGCAGTAATATTTTAAGTAGTACCATATGTTGAAGCCTAAGCGATATCTAGTTCCTTGGGTTAGGACACAGATTAAAGTCCAAAACAGGGATGGATGGTTTTTGCATTTTTAAACCTGTGGATTAGAATACCACAGCTTATCTGATTAACAACTGAACAAGAGTCCTTGCCATCGTCACACCAATGTTTAAACCAAAACGTTGAGGGTAATTCAAAAGATCGGCAATAAAAATGATGAAAATTTGATTTGATACGAATATACTTGGATTAAAATAAACAAGCGATATAATTTAGTACTTAGAAGAACGCGAATGCTCAAACTTGTTATTGTCCCAGGATGCACCACTACTGCTCATGTACTTTGGGACAGTGGCAGGGAGTTTAGCTATTAATATTTTACTTTTTAGTGCTATATTTTAAATTGGTGTTATCCCACAAGCAAATTTATACGTAATCTACTAAGCTTATATGTGGTGTATGTTGTGTATAAATTAATTTAATTTTCAATGTCAAAATTGTGCCAAGGTACAAGAGCATCTCCTACAGTGATACAAAAACTCTTTTTTCTTTAGTCGAGTCACTAGCCTAGGGCATGCTATAAAATAGGGTATTTTTCATAGCATACTGGTAATAGACTGAAAATACACAAATGTATCTTCTAGTAGATTAGAAGATAGACTTGCTCTAAATAACTAAAGCAAGACTGTATAGAGAAGGATACTGGGACATTTAATTCTTAGTCCTACAAACCTTTTTTCACCTATATGAACTTTTTAATGAATTTTTAGAACAGAAGCCCAACAGGCGTTTTTTGCAAGTGGAAAATTTGTAATGTTTTTCACCTGTGTGAACTCTCTGTTGCTCTGTCAAGCGATATGCATAAGAAAACTTCTTGTTGTAACTTTTAAGTGGACAATTTGTATGGTTTTCGCGACAACCTGAACATCTGAACATTCATTTTGGTGAAGTTTCAAAACATGTCTGAATTAGGGTTTTTCAAATTGGGCACTTTTGCTTAACCCCGGATTCCGGAGTGAAATCTGCCTCAATGTCGGGATTTTCCGGGATTATGTTAATACAGTAGTTTGAGATAAATAACCTGACTAAGAGAAAGGGAGTTAATTATTTAAGTACAATTTCATCATAAGCATATGTAATACGTTTTGCTCTATTTTATTATTAACTAGAACTTAACCATGTAACTGATAACCATTTTAAGGAAAAATCCAATTTCCATATAATAATTATCATAGTTGGAATGCTTTACCTTTCAGAATTCGTAAATATGCATCAACTAATCATACACTAGATAAT
>JAQIWH010000188.1:0-64714 GCA_034695005.1 Cryptops parisi
CTATTGCCCATATCCGAATCGGAAAGATTAACTCGTTGGAAGAGCAATACTTTCGGACAGACTACGTACGTTTTTTTACGAATTGCAAAACATCATTCGTCTCAATTTTAGAAAAAATGGATGGGAAAGTCTAATCCATAGTCTGACGAATCCATAGACACCTCATTCATCAAAATCTATTGTCTTGTTTTTGTATGCACGATCTTTATATACTGGCATATAGCATTTGCAGTTTTTTTTTTATTGATGCCGTTAGCCCATGTCACTCGGTACACTTTGATGGATCCAGTGACATTTTATTTATCAAAATTCATCGAGCCAGTTAGCCTGTAAGAGAGTCTAAAGAATAATGCACTTATGGCATGTAGCGTCCGCCGTATTGGCTTTTAATTGATGCCATTAACTAGTGTGGGTCGAGTCTCTAAGACAAATCCATAGACACTTCATTTATCAAAATCCATCAAGTAGTTTTGTTTTTATATGTAGAAACTCATAACTCACACACTCACTTACAAACTTACACAAAATGTTTATATACTAGCATATAGCGCCCCCTATATTAATTTTCTATTAATGCCATATAGCCAGTGTCACTCATGAGAGTAATGCGAATCCAAACACACTTCGATCATCAAAATATATTAAGTCATTTAGGATGTAGGAGGATATAAAGAATTATGCATATATGGCATGTAGCGTCCGCCATATTAATTTGTGTTGATGCCATTAACATGTGTGGGTCAGGTTTCTAAGACGAATCCATAGATACTTCATTTATCAAAATACTTTGAGTAGTTTTGTTTTTATATGTAGAAACTCACAACTCATTCACTCAATCACCAAAAATGTTTATATATTAGCATATAGTACCCGCCATTTGGCGTTTTGTTGATGCCATATAACCAGAGTCACTCGTAAAAGTAAGGCGGATCCAAAAACACCTCGATCAGCAAAATACATTGAGCCAATTAGGATTTAAGAGGATATAAAGAATTATGCATATATGGCATGTAGCGTCTGCCATATTGGTTTTTGGTTGATGCTATTAACTAGTCTGGGTCAGGTCTCTAAGACGAATTCACAGACATTTCATTCATCAAAATCCGTCGAGTAGTTTTGTTTTTATACGTAGAAACTCACTGACTCACTCACTCACTCACAAGTGAAGCTAATATAAAGAGCATAATAAAAAAGGCCTTCACTTTCAGCAGGAAGTGTTCGAGTTTCCTGTCGGTGACAATTTCATCCAAGAAATACAATGAACTCTAGTAAGCTATTAATGTTCCGGAAGTACAGATTAAAGATAAAGAACCATCTTGCAGGCTAATACTTGTAATTGGACAACCCGCTTCCTCACACATCAAATATTGAAATTCGCCGAAAATTAGTTTCAGCCAATTTAACTGCAGCCTATATTTAACCAAAAACGCAAAATATAAAAGTTATATACTTTCAGACAACCAGACATTATTCAAAAGCCATAAACCAAACGATTCAATCATCAGCTGCCATTTTGGTGGCATCTGTTGTGACATTTCTGTTGACATACAAAACTAAAATTATTTTTCATAAGCATAAAATTCTAAAATTCATGAAATGACATCCTTATGCAGCAAACAAATTTCGGACGCATTTTACGACAAAGTTGCAAAACTTACAGATGAAAACTAAAGAAACTACTGTCATTGTAACTTATTCAGACCTCTCATTTCTTCCATCGGTAAAAAGATGAAACCGACTGGTTTTTCTTCCTTTTTCGGGTTTAACATCTCCATCCCAATATCTTCTACTTCTGTTAGCGAGAAAGAAGATAGAAAAAGGAAATAGAAGAGAAAAGCCGCGCAGAAAATACTCTCGAATAAATTATCAGCATCTCACCATAGGGTCAGATTGCGATCGATTCTATTCCTAACCCAATCCACTATCCGTTCCGATAGTGAACCCTCTTCACTTTCACTTTTTTTCCTTCATCTCCTTTTACCTCCTCTTTTTTACTTCACTACCTCCCTTTTTTGTTGAAAGTCTTACTCATGACTCCTGTCCTTTTTTTGTCTCAGTCTGTCACTGTCTTTCTGTCATCGTGAATTTCACCGAGTCGAGTGTGCATTCGGTAAGTCAAGTCTCTTTCAAAGAAAGGGAAAAAAAGTCATTTGACTTGACAGCGACTTGCATTTTCTAAAGCAGCATAAAAAAATCTTTAAGTCCCTCGAGTATAACGCTGACTCCAATCGACTCGTTTTCTTAACACTTTCTTACATGATTAAATTATGCAGTAGCTAAGAAAATTCCGTACACAAAATTGCCTTACAAGAGTAAAACTACTTTCGCAATATCCCCTAGACAAATGGGTAAGCATTTAATGCTCTTCCATTTCTTTAAGACAATTCTAAAAAGTCTTTGGAAAAAGACGATCACAAAAGCTCTTAGGTTTATGTCAACTACGTTTCGCTTTAAAACCACCACAAAATGTCTAATCCAATGTAACGCGCTGAACTGTTGCCAATTCTTCAATGAAAGTTCACTACGACTTTCATCTTGCACGTTTTCTATCTAAGAAATAAACAAAAGTCCAAACACTTCTGTTCTGGTGCAACATGCCAACCGACTTTCAAAACGAAAAAAACAAAAAACAAACCATTTCGTTTTAACCTAAACGATCCCCCTTCAAACGTGTCCTCTTTTAAAGAGCTGGTCACGCCATTTGTACCAAATAGAAATGCTAATGAACAAACGCTACCGACAATGCCAAGAATTCGTTCGCTAATAACAATAATAATAAATAATAACAATAATAATGGTCGGAACGTGAACGGAAACGTTATCAGTTTTCTATGTTTACTCTCTTTTTCAAGAAATGCACTTGCGGTAACGTTGGTTGTGCATGTTGGCGTACACAGACTTCGAACGAAGAACCCGCATCCTATTCAGTTATTCTCTTTTGCCATCGTCAATGTCCACCACGATTCTCATACAAAGGATGCAATTCATCCATGAAGCCATCGGCAAACCGAGTTAGGCAACACAATAGAACTTAGCATTTTCAGCACTTCCCAGCCCTTTCCCATTCTAATAGCGAATGACCTCAATGCCACAAATTTCCAATTCTTAGAGTACACCCTCCCAAAATTAAAATTTTGCTGTTTCATTAAAGAGATATATCCCGATTTTGAAATCAAATAACAGTATACAACTAGTACACAGGGTCAAAAGTTCCATAAAAATTCTCGAAAGGATAATACAATGAGAACGTTGAGTTTCGGATATAACAGCACCTTGACATCAGTCTTTGAAATGGTGGTATTTTCATTGACTTTGAAATGAACTTTCAAGATCATCGCATTGTTTCATTCGAAACTGAGTCGTGACTACCAAATCACGTTTAAAAAGTTGTAGCCAATGGTTTATTTAATCAGAATCTAGCGTTGTTTCATTTATTTCCAACAATCCAACCGAAATACAAAATGGAAACAGTAATCCAACGTTCTTTCAGTGTATTGCTGGAGAGTGTATTGTATACATTTACTATTGATATGTATCGCAAAGAAGCTTTAGAAAGCTGTAACCATGTACCGTGTTATGTAGTAAAGAGTTAATAAATTTTGGTATTTATTGTGCAGCTTGTCTAAAAACCCGTGCATCGATGGTCAAACCCTCGGCAATCATGAGACTACAGTATTTAGAAAGTTTTTTATTCTCGACAGTTAACTCTAAATTCGCGATCCACTGACTTCTCACATTTGCGAGTTCTTCTCTCTCAGTTATTAAAATACAAATGTTATCATAATAACGCAAGTGTAAACAATAAACCTTTTAGATATATCACTGGCAACCCTCCTCCTGACAACGCTAGTGTGAACCAAGAAAAACACCTATCGAATTGAATGAGAAGTGTACGACACGTGAATCTTTCGGTTTCATAATGAAATTTTTAATATGGAAACACTTTATATCCTTTCTTAGCTCGATCTCAACTTAAAAATAATGTATTGTGAAAATTATTTGCCATTTAAGTACGTGTCATGCACGCCAAAAATACAGACGAAAAAGTTGTAATTTTATTATCAAATGTTGAAATAATATACAGTATGCAACAAGAAATGTTTAAAATTGAGTTATGTTAAATGTTAAAATGTTAAAATTAAGTTCACAGTAAATTTCATCACTTAGTGACAACAGCAAAGACTTTACATTAATGATTGAAGATTTATATTCATACGAGATGTTTCAATAAAATGATGTTACAAATTTCGACCGCAATTTTATTAATAAGCAAGTCCCTAGTGTTGAAAAATCAAATTAAATAAACTTTAAAAAATTCAACTGGTAATGAATATCTCGTTTGGATATTTAGGTGAAATTCTTCACTTAAAACACGATATTTTCATAATGCTATTTTGGTATTCTTAGAAAACACTGAAACACACCATAAATTAAATCCCAACAAGACATAATAAAAAAACTTTCCTTTGTTTACAGATATGACTTATTCAGAACAATCAACAACCAATTACGCCATCATGTGTGCCATTATACTTTTCACACGAAACAGTTATCCACAATTAAAGATCGTTGAGAAAAATTTTCGAAACACGCCGGTTAATTATGAAAAAAAATAATTTCACCGAAAGTAATCAAATAACGGCTTGAAAAACAATCTCAATTAAGCGAACTGTGTTATTTCATGGATACCTTTTAACCACCATTTCTCCATTTTCTCCCCCTTTTCGCTCAGTCGAGCAATACTTGGCAACCGCACCTGCCATCTGGAAAATTTGCTACAGCACCCCCAAACGGGTGGTGGCATAAGGTAACTACGACATCTGGGCCCCTTGAGGGAACGATTAGACTCTCGAGCCAACCATCGTACGTACGTAGCCAAACGTCGGCAACAGCAACAACGACACCGGTGGTCATTGCTTAACGGGGCAAGTCCGCCGGTCCGTCTTTTAGCCAAATGCGTCTGGTAATCTAAATGAGCACTGATAAAACGTCGACGCCATTGGGATAACTCGAGAGATCCGCCTCGCCCAAGGCAGACGTCAGGTCAAAAGCCAGGCGAGCAGCAGAGCATGAAAAGCTTATGTTCGCCCTGATACCCATCGACCAGCGTTTGTGCGCTCGTCTGCATGGCTTTGCTTGAGAAATTCCTGCCGTTTGGGTCGTCGTCGACAATACGTCTTTTCGCCCTACCTACTCGTAAAACCTCCGCAACGTCGACCTACTACCTACTACGTTGCAGAAAACGTGTCGACTGCTTCGACGACGTTCGCAATTCCTTTCTGAAAAATTATCATCTCTTCACCTCCTTTTTCCTTTGGCTGAAGCGGCCTAGACCTGCTCTCCTCTTCTTAAGTATGAAGAATGACGAAAACTCTTATCTGCCTTAGCACTCGAAATGCAACTGCTGCAACACAACCCCCCATATTTCTACGGAGAAACCGTGTATGCAAAAGATTATTCTTACTCTTATCTCGAAAAATTTTCTCTCCGTCCTCCTACTCTCTAATCGCTCTCAGCTCTCTTCAGCTCGATTTAATGTCCTCCGGAGCTATCAGTACATGTGTCGAGTCAATGATATGTAACGGAGCCGTTACAATGATCTTCCATCTCTATAATGCGCACATTGAATAAACACACTTCTTTTCCCGAATGAAAATGTTAAGTTCACACAACATGGTGGTAAGAAAATTTCTACTTCACCCAGAGTTTACGAGACATGATTTCAACTCAACATCGATAAATGAAGTTTTACTATACAGGGTGTCCCTAAAATCATCATTTGACGAATTTTAAATAATTTAATGGCAAGCATATTTGTATACTTAATACTAAATATAAACCGAAAAAAAATGACTTACGTGCATAACTCAATAGTTTAATTATTCCATTCTATTTGTGCACTATCTACAAACTAAAACGGTCACCTACATTGCGGACATATTATATTTAAAAAAGTTATTTTATTTATTTATTTAATAAAATGCGTAAAATGTGTCCCAAAAAGACAATACAACATAGGAGAATTTTCAAAACAAAACTTAATAATTAATAAAATATTAAAACTTGTAACGTGTACTTTTTATTCTTTGTATAAATATAAACGTCTAATGATGCCATTAAAAAATGTATTTAAAATCGTCTTATTTAGCCAGTTATTTTAGGAACATTTTGTATTAATATTTCAAAACATCTGATATGCAAATAAGACAACGTATACTAATTTAATTCAATGTTTGGTCTGTGAAAATGTTTCAGCTTGGCTTTACTGTACAAACAACAACGTTGTCTAGAATAACGTTCTCTAACTTCAATGCTAAGCCAAACCTCGCTCGTGATATTTTTGAAAAAAATAAAGATTCAAGTTGACAATTCATTCTGCTAATAAAAACAACTAAAGGGCTTTGTGTTTTTCCAAACCCTCATCGACGTAGTAAAAAAATTTAATTAACGTCTGAAACAATAATATAGTTGATCAATCGACCTTAGGTAGGTACTATATGTGATAGAGCCGAGTTTCATATAAAATATAATGATCACCCAATTATCAGCGAGTGCCCGAAGGCACGTCACCGTAACTTAATGCAATTATTTCCTCCTTCACAAATTAAAAGAAGGAAAAGGAACCTGGAAAAAAGTGATCAGGATCCATTTACTGTTTAGGTAGACACTACTACAAACACAACGAGAGAGCAACCCAAGCAACCGAACGAAAAACGACTGTCGAGTTTTAATTATGTGGGTCGATATTACGAAGAAACTGATAGGGTCGAGGGCGGAAATTATTCCCGGATTGTGTTTGCTGACACAAGTTAATGAATCCGCGTTCCATGCATTCACGGACAAACAAAGCCAAATTGGCAAGATTTTCCCCCTCCTTATCCTCTAAAAAGACTTCGTCGAAGCAATCCAAAACCTTTATCTCTGAAAATGTTAGTTGTGATTTGCATGTTCAAGGAGATGCACGTGTCGTTAGTCTTTTGCGATGTCAACGGAATCTACAGTGTTCAAATAGTCTAAAACCAATGAAGAGTTACATTGAACATGAATAATTGCTCGGACGAAACGAAGTTCACTCTTCTGTATACAAAACAAGTACATTAAAATGCTTTTTAAACATACTCTTTATATATTGTTATATACTGTACAGATATACTGTATGTACAACTGTAATATATGTACATACATAATGCAAGAGTCTACTTCTAATTTCTGTGTTTCAATTTATGCTAATTTAAATTTATGCGATTGTTGAGTAATTCATTATTTAATTTATGCGAGTTTTGAGTACAGTAAACGATTTCTGCAAATTTCGATTTATTTATTTATATGTGCGACATTTTTACATTAGACTTAAGCGATTTTATTTATGCGAAGGACTTAGGTGGTTTTCGTTTTATGCGTTTTTGGTACATTGAACTATACAGTATGTTCTCATAAACGGCTGCGGATGGCAGTATACGTTAAATTCTTAGCTCACTCACAAGTGAATCTAATATAACGAGTATAAAAATATTGTGCATATGGGCAGTGTATGTAAAAATGTTGACTCCTATCGGTGCTGGCTGGATTCTAGGAACACTTCGATTATATCCACGCTTTTCGGACGCCTTTTATAGTGCATTAAAAATATAGTTCTACTTTAAGAATAATACATATGAAAAATATTTGGATTTTTAAAGTATTCATGAAAAATCGATAGTAATGTAGAGATGAACGTATATGATTTAAGATGTGTGTAGTGTATGTATCTAAACATATAATGTATATGCTTTGTAATCCGGATGAAAAACTTTTATATTTTAGTTTAATAGTTATTCACAGTATGTGAAATCAAAAGGTATAGTACGATGCCCATACAAGAAGTATTCATGTTCCAAATACGATAAGCTATCTGAACAGAATCCTATTATTTTAGTATCCTAAACAAAGAATAAACACTAACTACAATAACCTTAAATTAAAGTTAAACTAACAACACAATAAGCTAAACGTACAACAAAGAACAATATGTTAAAGTCAATATAGTTCGTCAAACAACCGGAAACCTAAGTACACCAAACTTACAGCGATGTAATGTCACTACAATACTAATGTCAAAAGTCATTAGTATTGACTACTAGAAATGCCAATAGTAATCTGGGCTCCAATGCGAACAAAGATTGATTCCAAAACTATAATAAAAGAATTTAAAGATGTAATAAAACATCGTTAAGTGTCGTTTACGATTCTTCTCTCATTTTATTTAATTTTATCTTTTTTCCTTACAAACATGAAAAAAATCAATTTGCGACTTAAAGTAACACGAAGCTTCATCGACTAATCACCAGCGAACACAGACCCACACAAAAAAAATTTACAAAGTATATTAAAACCAATAAAGAAAACCCAGGTTATTCAACATAATAAACAGGTTTTTTTCTCTCTCTTGGGGATTGAATCAGATTTTTCGTTTTGCGATTCCAACTTAATTTTTTTTTCCACTCGACTAGAAAGAGTGAAGGGCTTAAAAACTTTAGAGCAAAATGTCGAATGCAAATTTTCTGAACCAAAACAAGAAGAAAAAAAAAGGTTGATAAGTCGAACTAAAAGAAAAAGAAAAATCGGAGGGGAAAAATTAAAAGAAAAAGATGGAAGATCTCGACACGTACTCGATTAGATTTCAAGAAGCAGGCACACCGTCTTGACGACTGGGCGGATAATTGGCAAAATGAAATCATCCCATGGGAGAGAAAAAGGAAAAAATGAGTACCTAAGCCTAGAGCTTGATTTCATTGTAAGTTGGGTTCAACAAACCACAAGGAGGAAGAAAACTTTCCCATTGACGACAGTCGTCTTTTTTTTCTTGTGTTTGTGTAAGAACCATTAATTATTAAGAAAATCGACGTAACCATAAGTGAAGTACAAATACTAGTTTCTAAATTATTAAAAAATGTTTTGAAGCGTAACAATGAAATTGTTAACAACGATGGCACTTGATTTTAGAAGTCTAACAAATAAACAATTTTATATTAATAATAAAAAATTTAAAAATATTTTTTCTTTTAGATTTGAAGAGCTTCAGAGCCCCAATCATTACAAGTCACTTTTTGAAAGAGAGCCGTTTTTCTGGTGAGAAACTCCATACATAAAGTGCCATATTAACAAGAAGATTCTCTATATTATGCTGCTATTTTGTAGAAAAGTGATAAAGTAATAAGCTAGAAACAGTACTGTGGGACAGTTTGGTGTAAAAATGTCATTTTTGGAAGAAACGTGGCTTATCACTATATTGTCCGAAGCCCATCGATTTTATTACCCGACTGCCTAAGCAGGAGGGTTATTAATCTCTTTTATTTAATTTACTCATCGTTGAAATGGTTGGATCTCTTTGAGCTTTTTTGGTAGGTTCCCAATGACCTACAGAGCTGAAAATTTTAACATGTGCTAGGGTTGTGAGGCATTTCGTTGTCTTAAAAATGTTTTCAGTTACAAAAAATATATTCTACGTATTGATATATAAAACTACCTACGGTTGATGCAAGCAACCATTGCTTATTGTGAGTTCAAAACCTATCGACCACATTTTAGTTTAGCTCATTTCAGTTTAGCACAGTTCACATTATTTAACACATTTCAGTTGAAAGAAGAAATTCAAAATACGTAGTTGTTGCTTATACATGTCTCACACTAAAATAAAATCCATCTAAAATAACATCCGTAAGTAATATAAACTATTTACAATTAACTTTATTTGGTATAAAAAATATCTGAGATATTTTTGTTACGTAAGCCTGTACAAACAGTTCTCATTTTATGCGAGTTCTTACAATATGTGAGTTCGCTATAATAAGGAAAAAATGCTTCAAATACTTGTTACACTCGAGAAAGTTTGTTGTAGATCTACAAATAATTGAAAATTGCAACTGTTGATTTCTATCCCAAAAGATGCACGGCAAGTGTGGTACAAATTGTGGTCCTGACGCTGACAATGTGCGCTGAAAAAGTTTCTTTCTATGAAAGTTTCAATATGTGTAATTTTTTATTTATGGAAACCACGTATAAATCATGGAATTTCTACATTCACAGACAATATGTGAAAAAATTCTTTTACGATTGTGCATTATAAAACATATTCGCATGTGGGTTTTTACATTTTGTTTGAAACTGTAAAAATGGGCCATTGTTGAAACAATATCAAAGTTTTTGCAGGGTGTTTATTACGATATATTCAAAACATCGTGACATAATGTTTGTTGCTAAGTGATTACTATGATACCTTCATAAAATAGTAATCATCCACATATCCACTAAATAGCAAAACGTTGAACATAAAATGCCCAATTCTTAGAATTGACATGACGTTGACAGTTGAAAATAGTTACTTTGACCTTAAAGCAGAATGTTGTGTAGTAATTTCGTATCGCTAGAGCGTTTTGTTTAGAAGTGTAAACCTAAAAAACCTGCCGGAGACACACACAGGAAACTTACCAATTGTGTACATAGATACATCTAAAGCGGGTTTTTTCAACATTGTACAAATAGGGTAAAAGCCAAAAAAAGTATATAATAATCAACATCCTCAAAGAACGTTAAAGTCAAAGTTCAAACCACAACATAGAACAAAGTCAACAGTGTACACCGCAAGTTTCACTCGACTACCAAGGAAAAGTGATCAAACACCCAACTGTCGATGACACTCTTACATCCCTATTGAAGTGGATCATCAACAACTCGAAAAACCCTTTATCATCGCGTAAAAAGCCATAGCTTTCTCAGACCCCTCCACCTTTTCCATTTTACGAGACAACGGAAGTTGCCTTCTTGGTCCCACGCAGGGAAAGGAAAAGGAAACAAGAAACTACTGACAAGAGCCTCGTGCTAATGGATTGCAGCCAAATAGCTTCTCCGCTCCCCTCCCCCAAAGATGAAGAAGAAAAAGAAAAAACACAACAAACTAGGTTTTGCTGGCTGCCAATCGAGCACCCCTGCCTTGCGGTGAAGCCAAGCATTTTTTAAAAAAATATATATATATATACGTCTATATATATATATATAGCGTACAGTATATGAGCACTTGCAGTGTTTTACCCCCCATTCTTAAGGTTCCCGCAGCGAATACCACAATAGCCTTCAGCACCACCACAGCTTTTTTCTCATCTCCCCAGGGAACCGGTCGAATATTGTTCCTTAATTGAATAAAACCGACAAGCTTTGGTGGTAATGATTCACAATCAGCAAAACCTCAAGATAGAACATTCCCCCTCAGAAAAAAAGTCGAGTCAGTCAGCAAAATTAAGTAAGATTGACAGAATTTTTAAGTCAACGCTGGTGAAGCAAATCAGTTGACAAATGTAAAGTACATGAAAAAGTAAATGAAAGAAATTAAACCAAAAATAATGCGAAACGGAAATTGGCATAATAAATGGAAAGCAACATCAATAGAAGCCAGCCTAAAAGGGGGGGGGGTGAGGATTGTAAACAACTATTCATTATTATTAAAACGTTGCATTAAAAAGAGTCTTACTCAATAACGGAAATGAAAATAGCATAATAGAAATGAAAATCCAGTATCGATCGATTTCTACGAACTTAATAATCAACAAGCAATACCGTTGATTTTAGTACACAAAGTTAATATTAATAACTCAAATCTTATTAAATATTGAATAAAATTACCCAAATAATGCGACATGCCAGTTCGTATATTTTGAGAGTATCAAAATCATATACTTCGTCACTCAACGCAATCTTTGGAATTAAAACAATTCACGTGCAAAACCGTGTGTTGGTTTTTAAATGAACAAAATTAAATTTGGTCTTACTTCATAAAGGTAGGTACTTGGAGTTTAACGAAGGCACCGACTGGACTTACGGCTGTGGCCGTAATTTGGCTCTCGGACGTCATCGAAATCAGGAAATACAGAAATAATGATGGAGTGAGGATGATAAAAATAAATAGGGTTTTATGATGCAGGAGTAACGGGAAAACCCCGAGGAAATCTATTCCCGTGGTGTCAGAACCCAAGCTGAATCCGCATTGCACGAATGAAAGGCGAACCCGGGCTACTGCCAGCAGAGGTGAATGCTCTGACCACCAGGCCACCACGGGGTCTACACTTTATATAAAGATTGTTAAGAATCATTATACAGTAGAATCTAGATATTGTGATAACTTTAAAACTGGGTCTTTTAATAACAATCGGATAATAACATTAAACAATAGATATAACACATTAAACAGTGTCTTGCGACCGACTGATAATGATGAGTCAATTGATAACATCATCCATGAGTGTAATAACCGGATTCTATCCCGCTATCCAATAGATCCAGTTATCCGATTTCTAACTTTTTCAATGTGCATCCCAAGACTCCATATGCAATTTAGAAAAATGGAGGTATACACAAAATGATGCCAACAGAAAAAATATCGAAAATCGACACGTTGAAATGAAAGTTATGAGCGATTCAAGAACGGCACATCAGCGAAGCCAACCAGGAGCAGCTACAACAATCTTGATCAAAAAGTGTAAATTATTCAGTGAAAATTGGTGAGTAAAAATAGTTCCTGATATGTATATATCACATTTTAAATCTACGCGGTTTTTCATAATAACGTGTGATTAAACATTGATATTCACGGGGTTTATAACAACGTGAAAGTAAATTAAAATTACAAGAATTATCTACAGTGATGAAGAATAACACACTATACTCTATAATTCTTCATGACACAGATGTGTACGGTATATTTTTTTTCCATGACAACCCCATTTATGAGTACTAACCAACCAGAATTGCACCAATATTTGTTTTAAATTCAAAAAACAAAATACATTACACCATATTTTATTTGATATGATAATTGTGTGAGTGTGTGTTTCGTGACGATTCTGTTCTTTTAAATTTTCATTGTTGTTGTACTTTGTTTTATTCTTTTTTTCTGTTTTTCCTGAAGAGTGTAAATTACAAAATAAAAATAAAATGTGTTAGGATGGATTGTTAGAAATAAAATGACACTGGATTATGGACTAAATAGAACTTTAATAACTACGACTCATGGTTTTTGATGCAACTCATTTTTGCGAAAATAATTTCAAAATCAATAAATATAACACTATTTTTATTGCCTCCAAACGTTCTTAACATATCCATATGACTATAATCGACGTATTTGCAATGCTTAGAGAGATATTCCTTCGTCTCATTTGAGAAAAACACCCTATATACAATATGTATAAATATTTTTTGATATATACAGTACAGTATATACGTACCATAAATATACTGTATACATATACAGTACACTATTTTATACAATATAATTTTTTTTTATGTTTGCTTTGGATTATGTTATATTATATACGTATATAGAGATACGAATTTATACACTAATAACTAGTACGTTGCTTTCCGATACTGCTAATTCTTTAGGGTTTGACTACCCAATAAAAAAGAAGGCTGAAAAAAATAACTTTATACTGCAATTTAAACGATACATTGGAAATCAATCGTGAACATAATAAAAGAAAAGACGAGAGACCGTTATCTGGAGAGGGAGATTTACAAAGAAAAAGTCTCAAAGAAAAAAACGGAAAGAAGAAGAAGAAAATAGTAGCCGTAAAAAAGCCAACTAAGAGAGGGCGCATGCGTCGCCCTCATTTCCGGCCCAGCATCCGCCACTCGTTTCCGGCGCGCTAATTCCGTGTCGTTGGCCGGATTCTCTGGGCTTGCTGGGGTCCCTGGTTCACTTTTGCGCTTTGTTTCTCGGTTGGAGCAACGACTTTCCATCGATCTTTATTGGCTTATATATCCCACCCTCCCTTTTCCAACACTCACTCTCTCTTTTTGTTTTTTGTTTTATTTTGGTCTTTCCACACCACCAAATCCTAACTCCCTCAACGGCTGGCCAATTGGACCGCAAAACCTATGCAACGTTAGTCGTTTCTCTTTCCGCCATTTTTCTTGCTTTTTTTCCTTATTAGAATGAAAAACCTCGAGCGGAAAAACAAAAGCTGACATGGAACATTTTACGGAATGAAAAACATAGAGATAAAATTTCGGTTTTAGACTAAAATTTTTTTTGGTGATGTCATTGAATGACTCGCTTTCAATTTTTTAATTCGTAAATCCACCAGTATAATGCACGACTAGTCTCAAATTACACAAGACTTAAATATTCAATTTAGATTTCTCTACCCGAAAAAACGTATTAAATAAAAATTTCAAGGTGGAACAAACTCAAATAATAAAAATATAACAATCAGATAACTACCTTGGAATAACTGACTGGATAATCAAATGCAAAAAAAAACAAACTAAAAACCAACGTTTCGCTCCCTTTTTCAAAAATAAATAAGGGCTTGATCACGGGAAAAATACACAACAAAACAAGACACAAATAGAAAATTCTAAACAGGAAAACAAAAAACCAATATTGAATCTTTTTTGTTTGTGTCTTGTCTTGTTTGTGTCTATTTTGTTTGTTTTTTCGTGATCAACCCCACATGTATTTTTTAAATGAGCAAAACGTTGGGTTTTTCTTTCATTTGGCAACTGACTTACCTGGCTAGTTTTTCCAAAGTAAGGTTTTTCTCTTTATTGTCTTATTTTATTTAATTTTGTTCTACTTAGAAGTTTTTATTTAAATCTTAAATGTGCACATCTGAAAAAATGTTTCAAAATATTTTATATCTGAAAGCTCATCTTATGCTGTTTTATACACTATAGTATTTTGAAAAGTCGCTTCAACCAACATTGACGGAACTTGTCAAATTACTCGGAACATTTTATTTCTTATCTTTACTAGGCTAGCCTTAAACACGATAGATAAGGCAAAAAAAAAATTCTTGGAGCGTATAGCTTTGATTTATTCTACCATATCGATTATCAGATAGGTAACCTGGTGCGCTCCCTCTCGTAGTTGATCTTCTCTAACACTCCCCTCCATCTTTCATTCTCCCCTACTCCAAACCAAACTAAAAAAAAACCTCAGCTTAGGCTAAGCGGAAGAGAGTGAGTAAAGCAAACTTTGGTGTCGAGTTGGTTGGTTGGTTTGGTGAAAAATCTACGACTTGCTGCTACTGCTGCTTTTTCAACTTACCACTGTTAAAGTGTCTACAACTAGGTTTTCTCGTCTGCGGGCCATAGTTAATGCTATCATCACGGTGCAGTGGTCGAAATCCCTAGAGAGCCGAGGCTTTTCGAGAAGAGGCATTGGTTGCCCTTTTCATTCGCCGTTCGTGGACGATTTAAACAAATTTTATTGTGCTTCTGTCCGTTTATCTAACCTCTAAGTCGAGCGCTTGCTACTGGATTCGCTCCACCAATTCTTCACTTTCATTTTTCAAGGTGGACTTCTAAACCTATCCACTCTCTCTCCCCTTATTCCTAGAAAAGCACCACCCACAAAAGACATTTCCTGCCCATTGGCAAAAGAAAAGCTTTAAAAGAACTTTTCTTCAACTTCTACAACTTCAAAGAATCGGAAAATTTAACAGCAAAAAAATTGCAAAACAAACCTGTTGAAAAACTTTTGTTTGAAACTATTTATAAACTAGAGGTTATCCCGTGCAGAACCACAAGCGCTAGTTGATAAAATAAAACATATTTTTTAATTTACTTGAATGTCAATACCTAACAACAGCTCAAAGCGCTCAAAGCTCTCTATAGCGTTCAAAGCGTTCATTAGCTTTGAGCGTTCGTTTTGCGTTAGCGTCCCCTTTGAGATAATGGATTCATCCAAGCCGACCAAAACATCGATCAATCTTGTAATTCTTTATGTATCTGTTCAAGATTCATTGATTGAGCTGATTCTGATTCAATCTTAAGCTGAGCTTGATATCTGTTAAGAATACGAATCGCTTCAAAAAGAATACAAATCGCAAAGGAAAACAGCCATTAATCAAAACACAGAGCGTGTATACACACGAATGCGTATAAGCTGTTTTATACACAAATCTGGCTAAAAATTACAGGTAATTACATTGTACTATATACAGAAAAACTCGCAATTCGCACCTTGAACGCTCGATATTCACCAGTTTGCAAATTAGCTGTAGCTGTGCGTAGTATTATGCTGTAAAACCTTGACAAAACTGTAGCAAAAAGCTGTATTATGTCGGAAAGCGTTCAAAAGCTTTGACTTTCTATCGTGTTATGTTATGCTGGAAACTCTCCAAACACGTAGAGTAACTAAGCAACATGCTTCGCAGCAAAGCGCTACAATGCTGTAGCTATTTGGTATGTCATGCAGAAGAACGTTCAAATCTATATTGCTTGTAAGACGGATGAGACGTCAATATCAATGTTAAACTCGATATAATGGAGTACTTTGGTTTTTGTTCCGCTACATTGGTATGCATCATAAATTTCACCATAAATGAAACTGAACTGGAGGATAAAAAAAATAATAAATAACTCCTCTGGGGTTGAAGAGTGACTCGCTCCCATTGGATATCATTCCTGGGTCAACCGTCGCTTGCGACGGGAATGGCACACTAGTATGTTACTATTTAATGTTCCACTTCCAAAAAAAACATATTTGGCACGGTGATTCACATTCCATTTGCGAGGACATTGAACAGTTATCTATTTAAATAAAAGCCACTGTCTGTAACGCATTCCTAGAAAGCTCTGCGACGCCTCAGTTAGCGTTGCATGAGCCAGCGGCGCATTTGTACTGCGCATAAACGCCCGCGCAATGCATTGCGCATGCTAGGCTATGTGTGGGTGAAACCAATAACGGGAAAACAAACAAGAGCAACCTGAGTTTCCAGATTTCATTTGCGAGGTGTTAACCGTATTTTTTAGACCGTTTTTGAGAAAGTCAAAATCAACGCAGAAGTCGACAATCGCAAGCTATTCCTATTTATTGAGGGATAGAAGAGTTCTTTTTTTATCGTAACGCGAATTTTATTTATCGTGAGTTTTTCCTTCACCTACTTTAATAAAATTTAAAGATATCCATAATCACACAAGTTTAAATACTAAACCCTCTTTTCAACATAGCTAACAATTGTTTTCCTAACTACGCCAGTGTGAAGTATATATGTATTTGAATTTTGTACGTGCACACCGACTGCCGCCAGGTTTGTCACAAACAATGCATACAATATGGCGCGCACAACTTCAGAAATCAACAAATGACTATGAAGTGATATGAGTTGGAGCTTTTATGAAGCAAGAAGAAACGGGAGAACCCCGAGAAAAACTTTCTACTCATGGTGTCAGATCCCATACTGAATACACATAGAACCAGTAGAACAAACGAGAGGCAAATCCGGGACCTCTCTCTCAGAAGTGAATGCTTTAAGCACATACCACCACGGGCCCACGCCAATGTGAATATAAACACAAAATTGAAAATTAAAAGTAAAGTATAAAAGTCAGTTTTCAAATTATCAAACTTTCTGTCGAGAGAACGTCCTTTACATTCCTTTCATCAATCACAATACAGATACCAAATTTTGTGAAGTTTTTAAACAGTTTTTGATTTATACACACACAGACAGACATACATTCTAATTCTATTTGGTATAACCGTATACAGTATGTCCGATTCAAATTATAACTTAACTTACATGTTATACTAAACTCCCTAAACATCTTTTCTCACATGGATGAAAATCGCGAATGTGATAAAACAAACTTGTGATAAAACAACCCATTGAACATGAAACAACCCATATAATCTAGAATCAAAAATCATCATGAAATAATGATTTCAACATTTGCGTTGTTGAGGGTTTACTGAAAAAATACTTTGGCAACTTATCATCCTATTGTTATAGAATCCATTTACTAGACATACAAATATAAAAAATAGGATCATTTTGCTAGTCAAAAACTTACATGTGGGTAATCAAATCCTCAAAGCCAAAAGAATGAACAACGAAGAAAAAACTGGTCAACTGGCTATCGACAGAATTTTACTAAAACCAATATGGGATAAGATTCGTGTAGAGGTTTCCAAAGGTAGACAAGAAGAAGAATAAAAGGGAGTGATAGAATAGAAAGAGATAGATCGAAACGAGCAAGTACTATCAGCTTGGAGACCAATTATGACTCTCTTCTTCTTCTCGTAGCTTTTGCCCAACTTCCACTCGGTTGGCTTTCCTCGTTTAAGCGGATCTGCAAACACTTGAGAAAAATGGATTTTCCGCATCGTCGTACGTAGTAAAAGACGACATCTATGTGTAGACAGAACAAAAAAAATAAAATAAAAGAAGAAAAGTATCTAGCAAACGAATAACGCCTCCCCACGCACCAATCCATTCGTGGCTCAGAGTTCAATTTCGAACGGGACAAGGGGATAAGTGTACTTTTGTCTTTTCTTTTAGAACCTACTCTACGTTGCACGGGTTGATGCAAACAACGTTTTGATGGGAAATTAAATAGCAACATGATGATTGTCACTCCAAAACCAACCAAAGTAAATGATAAAAAAAAATAATCTTGATTAAACAACATAAAGGAGACTTGACAGCTAAATAATCAAAAAGTTGAATATTATAAATTTATAAAATAAAAGAACAAACGTTAAAATATCGCAATTTATGCATATATCACGTACAAGACCATAAAACACTAGCAACTTCTGTCAACTAACCAAATCTTAGGCTTAGTATAACGAATGAAATACATCGATCGTCAAACTTATGTCGTATTCCGAATACTGAATAACGTCATATCGGACAAAATAGAATGTCGATTAAAACAGAATTTTGGATGATCAAGAATATATTGGATGTTAAAAAGCTTTCAAATATCTTGATATTGGAAGAATTTAAGAAAACTATAGATTTGATAATAAAACAAAGATAATTATCAATATTATGTTCAGCTTATTGAACGATGCTAATTTTTACACAATAAAACCACCAATTGGTGAACTCATTGATAATCGACTATGACTTAGAAAACAAACATTGAAAAGTTCGTTATAAGATGATTTCTCTTAAAATGTATATATTTAATGGTCACTAAGCTTGATTTTTATGTTGCATTTTGTAGTTTGAATATAACATTTTTACACAAATCATAAAACTGTATTTTTTATTTACATTATTTAATTTCATGACCGTCCCAATAAGACAAGTATGTAGAGTGAAATATTTATCGACATGTAGTATGTGTGATTGTAACTTTTATACGCTTTTTGTCAGCTCTACTTGTGAGTTTCCTTGTGCGTTTCTTATTTTGTTAGTGAGTTTGTAAATGAGTGACCTAACAATTGGACGTACACTGCCAGCTACAAGTGTTTATGACAACTTGTTACAAGTGTTTATGACAATATACTGTATAGTCTAATGTACCAAAAATTACATAAAGTGAGAACCGCATAAATCGAAATTCGCTTAAGTTCATCGTAACAAAAATCGCAAAATTCGAATCGAAAATTGCAAAAATCCAAAATAGAATGACTCAAAATTCGTGTAAATCAAATATAGAATTTCTCAAAGAATACATAAATATTAATACGCATAAAGCGAAACTATATAAAAAAATTCTCAAAAATCATTTTAATGTACTTGTCTTTAAACAGTTTTGATAAGCTTACACTTAGTATTTTGCAGTTGATATCGGCATTTCTTATAGACAGAAAATTATTCCATTCATGGAATGAATTGTGGGGCTTCGGGCAGCATAATGGTGAGCTACACTATTTCAAAAACAATGACGTTTTTACATCAAACTGTTTTTCAGTATACTGTTTGAAGCTTGTTACTTCACCATTTTCTGAATTTTCCAGAAAATGGCAGCATAGTATAGAGAATCACCTTGTTTCTCAGTCTGGTACTCCATGGAGTTTCTCACCAGAAAAACGATGTTCTTTTGAACAATTTTAAAAATGTTACCATTATACGCTGCCCAAAGCCCTTCAATCGTATGGAAATCGTGTGTTATGGCATTTTGATTAGTCTGAAGATTGTGAAAAGTTTGAAATGAAAGCGTATAAGCCTAATTTAAATGTAGCTCTGACTCTACGAAGCTGTTTGAAGTTGTTTTAAACAAGATTTCGTATTCTATTCTCTGTCAAAATCACAATTTTGTTTATAAAGCTTCAATGACCTTTATTCGTGAGGTTTTTCTGACATACAGTATAAGCCAAATAAACATGTTTTTCCACAACCACACCTTTTACATGTACACAATGAGTCAATCAGAACATCAAAAAAGTCAATTACGTTGTTGACTGTGTATCTTTCCAAAACAGTAAGTATATCATTAGTGGCAATCAACGTTGATTCGACTTCACAAGCTCGGCAAAATGTCAAAACGCTAACAAACATACGCTAATGCATTGTAAACTTGCACTACAAATAAACTCATTCGACGCAACGTCCGCCAATATTTACATCATTAGCATTTCACTTCCGAGAAACGAATTAAATCTTAATGTAAAAATTCTACTATCGATCTAGTTTCAAAATCACCAGATGGGTACTCAACTCAATTTAATTTTCAAAATATTATATATTCGAAAAATAAATATATATATTTATATAAAAAAATGTGAATGTGTTTGAAAGCTTAATTTGACAACATAAAAGCTATTTGATCAGGGTGTCTATTAACTTCGCAATTTTCAATGACAAAATGAAATAAAAATTATATTTTTAAAAAAATCAAAACGAGTTAACAACACGAAAACGACGAGAGTTCGTTGCATTAACAATTTCTTTCAATTTTTTTCCTCCAACTTTTCCATTTCTCCATAATGAAGCCATTCGCCATTTTATCGACATTTAAAGCGGCGCCTTATGAATTAGCCGTTAATTTGAATGAAGACAATCTCTTCTTCTTCACTGTTTTAATGACATCTCCAGACTATTCCTATCGTTCCAGGGATGGGAAATCATTATCTTCATTGCCAACCCCGACTATCGATTTCAAAATCTTATCTCCACACTAGAAAAATCCTAACCTTATCAAAGTTTTTGATTTAATTACATACAGCAAGATTTCCAATTTATGCAAGTTTCTTATAAGCTAATTAGTAATCTTAGTTACATAACTGGTCTTAGATGCTCTTTATATGCAAAAAAAAACATCATTACTACGCGATTTTATGGTATACAAGTGATTAAATCTTACTGTAAAATCTGTATATAGGCTACTATATGTTACTAAATCCAATTAAAGAATCGGGCATTATATACAATTTTTAACCTCTTTTGGCAAGGTATACAATAACACCTTAAGTTAACATTTCCTTTAAATGAAATTAGACTTAAACTTAAGCCTGGCTTTAAACTTAACCTAAATTCTTGCTTAAATTAATTATTTCAATGCTAATTTCATACATTGTCTAAAACAGGTTTGGCATTCTATAGAATTCCTAGATTCTACAATGCATACATTACTGATAACATACTGTATACAGGTTACCCTGTATGTATAGTAATGCATTCACTTATACCGGTACATATACTCCTAAATACAGCCGGTTTATCATTATCTACATGCATAACTATATCCAAGCATATTAATAATCGAATGAATTTAGGACTACCCTGTAGAACACCGCCAGTTAAACCGATCATTTTATAATCCTACTATACAAAGACAAGTTTATTTCTCAAGACAGAATTCATTTTATAATTGATCAGTAAATTTCTATTGAAAACAACAGCCAACATATATTTTACTCGGTGTCAGAAGCACTTATATTGAACACGCACCTGTCTCCAAATAACCTACATACAAGTCTAAAATTTTTTCACATTTATCAAAAACTGTTCGCTTGTCAGCTTCAATCCTTACTCTTTTTCTTTTCATCGAAAGGGTGTCTTTCTTTTCTAACATTGTCAGGTGCCTCATTCGATCCATTTTATTGAGTTGAGCTTGACTGACGTCTTCCAATATCCTTCTACTACAAGCTTTGTCTCTTTCTCTCGAATAGCGAATGTAATAAGAAACCCTGAACACACCAAATTTTCCGTCCAATTGAACGTGAACAAAAATATTGCGTTCCATGAATCACTGTTTACGACTGTATAATCAATTTGCAAATTGACAAAAGTTAACGTAAAAACTTTTTTTTTCTCCTCTAATTTTAATCAATCGCCTGTTTCCTAATTTCTTTGGAATCGCAATTTAAAACCGTATAAATAAGAAACGGAAATTAATTGCAAGCATTACTCAATCGGAAATTGAAAACCTTTCGTATTGGAGTTTCAGTCTAAATTTAACAAAGAAAAAAAAGTGGGGGTCTCAGAGTTGATAATTCATAAAAAAAAAAGTTGATGAGATGACGCTGTTCTGATTTTAAGTCAAGACTGAAATAGTTCAAAAGGAACCGATGTATAAGCAAAATTTATGATGGTCGTGGTTGTGTTGCTTCATTGTTCAACACTGGTAACGCGTCAAGATAAGTTATGAATAACGACATCAGCACGTGAACAAAGTATAAATAACACGTGATCTCTTGACCATTGTTTGAAACAAACATAACTATCGTGATCATTATTTACCTAAACTAGTGAATAACCCGTCAAAAAAGACGGATAAACCAAACAAACAAATTTTAATTATGCAATTTGTTTATTTTTTTAACTCGTATTGATTGGCAATATTCGTTACAGTTAGTGTATCGGTTTTTGTATTTTCACACAATGTGGCGCTTCAATAGCTGGTGAGGAGACACACTGTAGCCTTTTATTATTGGAGATTGGCAACGCGTGATTTACACGTTAAAATTCAACATTTACATTACAGAAAACAAAGAAAACGAGATTTAGTGAATAATCTTATATTAACATGCCAGGACCGTGGAAGAAAACGTACTGCTATGGCGCCATGATAACAAGTAAAAACACAAGTAGCGAATGTTGCTAACCAACATGAGTTAAAACAATTAATTTCATAATGGAAACAAAAAGCTTCATGTCATTTTTGACGGGCTCCGTGCTAGTTCTAGGTATCTCAATATCTATTTTATTCCATAACATTTTTTTTGTAAAGTTGATACTGAACGTAAACAAACTCAGCACTACCTAGCATCAATTGATACGAAAAAAACAACTTCTTTCTTTTTTAACCGAAGAAAATAAACACATTCACGCACGTGCAGAAAAATGTTTTTGTAAAAATTGTAAAGAAAAAAAAGTCCTATTCAATATATGTGTATATGATACTTTCATGTTACCCAAAACTTCCACCATCAAACAGCAACAACATCTCTACCGCACATACTCACCAGTTCTCTACGATGTAATCTTTCGCGTAGCAACAACATATAGAAAAAAAAACGCTAAAGAAATTCTCAGCAAAAGGCGTCAAAAAATACAAAAAAAGAAGAGAAAAGTAGGCGATCCTGTCGTCGACAAAATGCACACTATACAAATTCGGCCGTCAATCTTCTAGCAAGCACGAGAAAGCTTTCAGCAGCTAAGAAAAGCACCCAACAGTAGACCTATATAAGATAAGGACCTCTTGGCTTCAAACCCTCAAGAAAAGTGGTACAAGGATTCTTTTTCCCCCCTTTCTTTTTTTTTCGGAAAAACCCAAAGTTTTCCCCTCGTCTTCTTTACAGATACTTTTCCTAAAGAACTAACCCTTTAGCGTATAAGTGAAGTAGAGATTTCAAAATCCAACCACACACAAAAAAAACCCTTCCAGAAGATGATAAGTGAAAGTTGCAAAACGAGGAGTTTGTATAAGGGTTAACGTTAAATTCATCCGTTAATTAAACTTGGTGGTAATTAGGGAATCTGGAGAGTTTTAAGCGCTATGAACAGTGGCGTCGAGCAGGAGGGGGCGTAGTTTTTAACATCTTCCAGAGATCCGAGTGCAGGTTAATTTGCACCATAGCCACCTTTATAATTGCACTAAGTCGCGATTTCGAGGTGAAACACGACTAGCTACAATTACAACTACTTATACCTAAACAGGATATGAACTTTAGATCAACATCACGCCACGTTACTAAGAAGACTATTACTATTGCTACTTGCCACCACAATCATTCCCTTTAGCGTCATTGTTTCTAGTGTTGGGTTTTTCACCCACCCAACCTCCATTCTCTTTTCGAGCCCTTTTGTTTTAGAGTTAATTACATTAAATTGTCCCTACAAATATTCCTTTAAGTGGCTTTTGCTAGGTAGGCTGAACGGGCTCAAAATTTACGTGCAGACTACTTGAGAAGGCAGTTTTCTTCTAAGGTTAAAAACCCATCTAATATATTTTACATCGTGTTTGGAAGACCACAACTAATTCACTATATTTATTTCATAATGTTTACCACAAACAAATAACATTTAGTTTAAGTGGGTATTTATTTATAATGAAGTAAAAATGAGAAATACGACGTGAACGAACCGCTAAGTAGTGGAATGAGAAGAAAAACAAAAAATAACAGGATCTCTAAAAACATCAAAGAAAAGAAAATACGGCAGACAAAAAAGCAAACGAGAAGGTATCACTAAAAAACATGTTGAAAGAACAAATCAAAGGGAATGTAAAATAAGTGTAATAAAAAATCGAAAATGAAACAAAGATAAAAAGAAAGTGACAACCAAGAAAGTCCAAAAGATGCGTCAGCAAACTTGTGTTCCCAAAGTCCCATTTGGACAATTCCAACAAAAAATGTTCTGTCGACATCAAGGAGCCGAGCAGAGTCCCTTTATACACACAAAAAATTGCTTGAAATGTGGAGTTCTCAGCTTATTTACTATTCAATTTCCTGTCTTTGTTAAAATTTAAAACTCCTTTAAAAAATGTAAAAAATGTTTTTTTACATTTTTTCCCCATGATCCAAGGGAAAAGAATTACGTCATTTTTAAACCAAAAAGTATGACTACAAAACTTATCAAGTTTCCGATCAATGCTTCAAACATAAAAAAAAAGTTATTTATTTTTTAACAGTCTTTGGGTTTTTTAACAATATTTGAAATAAAATTGTATTCCAAAGACTGTTCGACATGTAATTTTTGGTGTAGCAAGTTATGGGCAGAGAAACTTGTGGACAACTGTGACTCAGCTCCTTGCCAACTAATTTTTATTGGTTGGAAAAGAAGCTAACATCACAGCACAGTTGTCAACAAATTGCCCAAGTTGCCATACTTAAAATGTTTAAACTCTTGCGTGTGACAGCAGGCCTTAACTTAATATCATTTCTACATGCATTTCTATTGCGATGACAATGCAGAGTTGTATCGTTAATTTAGAATCTCAGAACTAAGAGCTTCCGGTTAATGATTTAAGACGTTAACATTTGACCTTTTAAGAAATCTGGATTTCACGTAAATAATTTATGACGATTAAAACTTGTATCGTAAAGTGTAGAAAATAATCGTACATAAACGTTGACACAGTGGAGAGTGTTTCTTAATTAGAAACGTCTGACGACTTTTCAAGAAGATATTCTTCTTAAAGAAAGAATATCCAATGAAATTAGTTAACCAACGTCATTTCGTTTAAACCAGAGTGCAATTCCATTAAGGAGACAATACAAAGCGCATCTTTAAATGGACTTCATCATAAATTGATGCTCTTCTTGATAAACTTTTAAGAATCCTCAGATCGCCTAAGCGAAGAGTTCTAGCAGTACATTAGTATGTAAACAGCCAATAAACGAAACACTTCCAAAATGCAACAAGTTCGATTTTTTTATTTAAACTTTTCTCGAGTTTACTTTTCCAATTTAGCGAAAGTAATAGTTAAAATAACACTAACGGAAAGCTACATAAAATATTACTTTCTTTTGTGATTCATCTAACCAAACTAGGAGATCAAAAATGTTTCTTTCTTCTGGTTTCCGAAAAAAACCAAACAAGAACAAGTAAAAATATCCCCCCCCCCAACTACCTACTAGCTTCTGGTAAAGAAAAGGAATTTCTTCTACTTATTGCAAAAGAGACATGTTTTCCACACGAAAATGTATCCTATCCATTCTGTTTAGTGCATCGGTATACAGTGGTAAAACGCGAAGGGTGCAAAACAGCTCGGCTTGTGATTGGTTGCCTTTTGCTTGGCGTCGACTTTCCTTCGGGACCAGAAACGCAGCTAACTCCAATTGAATATTCAGGGAGCTCTTTGCTAATCAGCCAGAAGGCGAAAGAGGAAAAGGTAAAAGGAAAAGAAAAGAAAGTCAGGAAGAAAAATTGAAGAAACAGCAAAGAGAAGGCAACATACAGCAATGGGAAGAAACCACTCTGGTTCAGTGTATGTAATGTTCTCTTTTTTCGCAACCGCAAAGAACAATGAACCTAGTAGTTTCTTCGAGAAAAGGAAGATGGAAAAGGACGAAAGGGTTAAAGAGGATGAAAAAGCACGACTTCACCCAGAACACTGGTGGTGCATCATCATCGTCTTCATTATCTTCATCTTTACAATTTTTCTTCTATTCTAGTCACTCTCTCCTTTATTCTTGAAAGTTGATGATTTCTTCCACCCAGTTTTTTTTTTATTCTTTCTTTGTCGAGAAACTGCAAACGGAGAGGATGGGGCACGCGAGAGGGTCGAGTGGTATTAATCATAAGGACAGTAGAGTGCTCATCCTCTTCGAAGATAGCAGTGGTTCTAACTCGGGGGCAACGCTGAGAAGAGGATGAATAAAACGCAAACTGCTTCATCCATTTCGTAGAGAAGTGCGTGCGCAGTCAGCACTGGAGAGAATTGTCCAGGCACGTAAAAAGATCCTCAGTCACCTCGAGACAAATACCATCCCTCCCTTTTCCCAGTCATTTAAAGTTTACCCCCTTCGCAACCATCAACACCCTCACCTCAACACACACACACATACTCGTTCTGCATAGGAAACAAATCTCTTTATGTTTCCCTCTCCGCAATAAAAAAACTTTTACTGATACTTGTAAAACTTTCAGAACTGTACTGTACTGTACTGTACATGCAACTTTTAACGTTCTAAGCAAAAGTAAAAAAAAAACAAAAGACAAAGAAAATCACCTTCAATACCGTAGAAACTATACCGTTTTCTATGCTGAACAAGTATTATAACGTTGTTCATTACTCGCAAAACCTTAAAAAAACCATTCATTATATACATGTACTCCATGTTATTAAAAACATTATAAAGCTTAACGTTTAGTGTTGTAAAACTACTGTAATTAATGGATACCAATGTCAACAAAAAATATTACAGAGATAGAAAAAATTAAAGAAATTAGAGAAAATTTCAATTACATCTTGTACGAAATAAAATTTAATAAAAATACCACTTTTGACTCGCTTCAAATACCAAACCAACCAATTTTAACCATAAACACTTTTGTTGGAAGAGCGGGTGTAATGGTTATGGTAGTGGTTTTGTGTTGTTCACTTTGTCGGGAAACCGTAAGTGCTACGAAGCTGAAAGTTGGCAGGGTAATAGAGTGTAGCATGAAGGGGTTCACAACACCTTTGGCGACCGAATAGTATCCTCAGGGGTGTGTGACAATAAATTTACTGTTAACTGGCTTGTAGTGTTCATTTTTGCGGAGATATCGTAAGGCCTACAACGCCTGAAAGCTGGACGGGTGGCAGCTTGCAATGTACAGTATAAGTATCAATAACACAACAACATTTAATACAAACTAGTCGTATTTGTATAAAACGTTCAATACGCCAAATGTGTTCTGAATACGGCAGAAATCTAAAGTTTGATTACAACTTAAAACCAGATTTACGTTTTGAAAAAATAATTTCCTTCTTAGAAAACAAATTTAAGTTTTACAACAAAATTACGTTTTAGAACAAAATCTAACGTCTACTTTTGTGAAGATTTCGATTGAACAGCATTTCGCATCACCTCGGGCAAAAGCTACATACCAATAAAACAACATGGCCATTGAGTCTTAGAATACAAGATGCAAACAAGGGGCTCGAGTTTTCGTCTCAACTAGTGGAGTGTAGCCGTTTAGTGGAAGCTACTACCACTACTGTACTACTTTTTAACATTGCTTGGCAGCTGGTGCTTTGCAGAGGACATTTCACATTGAATACGACTTTTCAAGAGCACCCGCCGTCTTCTGAGTCTCAAGATGTCGAATAGTCGTTTGGAAAGCGTGTCCTCTTGTGTCGGATCGACTAAAGGTGGCATATTGATCCGAGGTTAACGAGCTGTTGATAGCTCGCCGTCAAAGGTCGTTACTTGGGAACTCAAAAGAGACGAATCGAGCATCAGTTTCGCCCTCTAGCGAGTTAACATGTTCTCACAGCTGCACCATTTCTTTGAATTACAACTGGAGCAGAAAATTTCTTCTCCCATAGATAGATAGATATATAGATAGACAGAAAAAAAGACTGAGAAAAAAAGCAAAATTCTCAAAATCCATAGATGATGATGACTTGAATACCTTCTTTACCACCAAACCTATCCGATTCGTATTCGGAATCGATAACAGCTGTTTCTGAACAAACACACAAACACACACACACACACACACACACACACACACACACACACACACACACACACACACACACACACAGTGGAAACCATAAACGAAAGCAAAAGACTTTTCAGCAGACATTCAACAGGGATTTTTGCCTATCTACCAGTCAACATCTTCGATCGTTTTCGACACCACAAAAGCGTGGGCGGGGGTGGAGATATTTCAACAGCAACAGTCTGCGAAGTCTCCAACGTACAAATCAACCCAAGAGAGAGATTAATTATTGGACTGGGTTATTAATCACTTGCCGATTAGACCGAGCGACACCGGGGACATTGATCAACTTCCTCCCTCACCAAACCCCTCCTTTTACCATCCCCTCTCTTTCACTCCGTCTACCACCTCCCCCCCCCCAATTTGGTGTCAACATCGTGCAAAGTTGCACGTCCGCGCCTTAGGGGGATTTGCCATCCATCCCAGTAGGCTGTGTTTAAACTGACCGAACCATGTTTGCGGAAGTTCTCCATTATACGCTATATCGACAGACACCCAAATCCTAACCCCCATGAGTCAAATTGGACATAAATCGTGTCTTGAAATGATTTCTGGTGGTAAATTTGGTCGACTTTTAATTAACCTCGGTATGGGAATTTGAAGTACGAAAATCGAATCCTGGTTTTCATTTCAACGTGATTGTAAATTTAAACGTCATGAAAGTTGACGGGAAAATTATAAAATTTTCAGGAGCTTTCAAACAAACTTGCTATGAATAAACTATTTCCAGACCTTTAAAAATGCCATTCAACAGAACACCCAATTTGAATTCAACCAAACTTAAATTAATCCAGCACGTGACTATTGCTTAAATTAAATATCACGTGCTCATATGCATAACCATCATTTAAATGAAATACGTAGTGAAATGGTGTAACATGCATCTACTACAATAATTTTCTTTCTATATGTGTATGTACAGTATGTATGTGTTATACAATTGTGAAAATACTTTAAATCGTTGGGAGCAACGTGAGGTGAATTTTGATAGACTAGCTGTATGTCCCGTCAAAAATGACGAAAGGCAATTAATTTAATTCACAAATAAATCCTTGCTTTAACTCATGTTGCTTCGCAACATTTGCAAAAGTTAGTGTTTCATGTTTACTTCATTTCATTAGTTACGGTTTATGTATGTGTTGATATGGTAACACATTTATTAGGTTAAGTTATGGTTACGTTCGTTTTTAGTTGTTGTCATAGAAACATTCTGGCACGAAAAGCGAAGGGAGGAAAATAGAGAAAGAGACTTGGTAAAAATGTTCTATACCAACACAAAGAATGAACACTACAAATAACAAATGTTGCAAAGCAACATGAGTCTAAACACGGGGAATGTAAACAAAGGTTTAATTTTTGTTTTCTCTTTTATACTAACTATTTGGTATACAGTATTAGAGATCTTCTAGATCTGTCAATATTATTTAACGGAAAACAACTAGTGCTACTATAATTAGTATTAAAAAACATCTAAGTTTTAACAAGTTGCGTCAGCGTTATTCACAAATTACATGTTAGTCCCATAATACAACAATGATATGCATAACGTAACGCAAATTTAATTTGATTTACAATAATTAAATGCATAACGTGAGGCAAATTCAAATTACCATACCAACCACGAGGGCAAATACAAATTACAACAATGAACTGCATAAACATAAGCTGTTATGTAATTTAGACACCCCGTGGTTACCATTCCAACCACGGGGGTTAAGTTCTACTATTAAATAAACTACTCCAGCGCGTGAGCGTATGCATGGCCATGCTGTTAAAATGAAAAAATGATACAAAGATGGAAATGAAAATATTACGAAAAGTTAAACCAAATTTCATATCAGAAAAAAATGTCCAATTTAGGTAAACAAAAAAAAAATGAAGTAAAACGAAAAACGTCTTTCTCATCTATCGCATGTCCCAGCTTGCATCTAACAAGCGTAAACAAATTAATCAATGGCGTCGAAAATGGACTCGTAATCGAGTTGCTCGTTAGACTAAAAGACCCGAAATCTATTAAAGTGAAGCATTTTTCTTCCTCTTTCTTACCTTGAAACGCAAGCAAGTAATGTACTCAACTTGTTTCCCATTCCAATTTTCCCCAAGGATGTACGAAAAATTTCTTTCTTACCTGTAAAAAAAAAAAAGCAAAAAAAAAATTAAGCAAAAAAAAGCAAGTAATGTAATTGCATCATCATCATCATCAACAACAACAACAACATCAACAAGAAAAACTTAAAAAAATTATCAAAATAAAAAATGTAGCGTCTGAAATTTTTAAATTTTCATGTAAAATAAATTTTAAGTGCATTATACCATTTTTCAACTTGTTAGTGGTGCTTTGCAGACATTTTAACGTTAAACATCTATTGGCACAAAGTTTAATGTTTAAGTTCATTAATTAATTTCGAATGGCTAGTTGTTTTTTTTTATACATTGGCAAAACATGTTTGTTACTGTAAACATAATGTGGTGCTTTTCCTACTATTTTCAATTAACCATTGATACTGTACCGTTCGTCAACAACTTGTATTATTTTCGTTGAAATACAATAAATTAATAATAATAACATTTGAATTATGTTGTGTTTATAAAGAATTTTTTTTAGCAATGTTACCAGTTTTTTGTTAGCAGTATTTTACTTTTGTTAACTTGTTCTTATAACTAGCGTTTAGCTTCTCTGCGCAACCCTTGCTAAACGAGTGTTTCTCTGCAGTGTAGCTAAGTAAAAGTGAAAGCCGTCATCTTTAAATCTTTTGTGATTTTGTCTGTAACGCTGAATTTAAACAATGCATGTACATTATTTTTCGTTTTCTAATGATGTAAACATTGTTCACGTGCAAGATTGCATGTTATAAGTTGACGTAATTGAGTATTCTTATTTAAATAATCCTCACGTGCAGGATCGAGTGTCCGTCAACTGCATTGTTTCATTTTAAAATTGCAGATTAACTCTTATTTACTTAAATTCTCAAGTAGATAATTATACTTTGTGTAAAACTGAACTAAATAAACACATCTGAGGACGCTATTATAAACTTTTCATAAAAATTATATTTTTTTTGTTTACTTTTGTTTTTGCTTTTTTACACACGACGATTTTGTAGTTTGGTGATTGACGTTTTTCACTTTATTAAAGCTGCTTCGCAGAAAAAAACACACTCAAGAAATTTAATGATCTCCTGCGTAAAGAAACTACACGAGATAATTAAAACAAGTTTACAAAAAAGAAGCTAAATAACAAAAACTTAATAACATTGCTAGATAACTTTTCATAAAATTACAAAACTCAATTATCACGTTTTAATGTACGAGTTGTAAAAAGATGACGGGAGGCAATTGATTCAATGCATAAACATAATTCATTGATTTAACTCGTGTTGCAGAGCAAACATGGGTTTTTGTTTTACCTCATGTTGCTTCACAACATTAGTTGGTGTTTTATGTTTACTCATTAGTTACTGTTTATGTTGGTATAATAACACGTTTATCATGTTATGTTATGATTACGTTTGTTTTAGTACGAAAACACTAAGGCACAGAAAGAGTCACAGAGAAACAGACAAACATTTTGCTTTCATAATGTTTTAATAATAATAAAAATAATAATAATAATAAATATATATAATACAGAAATTGATTCGGCTACTGGACAAATTCCTAACAAAAACACTCCACTAAATTTCGTAGAAATGGTTTCCAACAATTTTCGGTCCAGCTTCATTAGCCTCGAGACTAAATCAACGTCAAGTCTTTGTAAAAGTAAAAGTAAAAAAAAAAATAGAAATACTAAGAAAACCCGAAGAAGAACGAAATCGATCCCAACATACACGCACACACCATGTGGCTAAGGTTTGGGCTATAACTTTATTAGTCGCCTCGGAAGGGACACGTTCTCGCTTGATCACGCAGAAAACGCGTGACCAAACATTATGGGATCATTGTGAGCTCCCGAGCCGCCAACGAAAAAGAAGAAAGACCTAAGGAACCTCTTCTGGAACCAAAACTATATATATATATAGAAGAAAAAATATTAAGAGAAAAAAAGAACAGAAAAGAAAAAGCTAAGAAAGAACTAGCACCTTCCCAAGAGATCTTCTAGCCAACTTGAAGACGATAGCCAACAACATGGAAGATGACGTCTACCAATACACAAAGACAGTGTCCTCCACAATGATGGACGTTTTGGTCATTTTTCTTTCAGCCATCCCCTCATCCCCAACTATTGTTTTTTTTTTAATATTATTATTATTGTTGTTGTTTTTTCACTCAGTTTGAACGTGGAAAACAGTTAAGAGATAGAAATGGAAGAAATATAATATACAATGAAAAGAATCTAGAGGGTAACCTGAATAACCTTTTCTGATGAAAACAAACTATTTCAACAATTTCCTTAAAAAAAAGATGGTTATATTATTCAACAGTAAAAAATGTTTTTTAATAGAATTTTTTTTTTTAAAAATGTTATTAAAGTGATATGAGAACTTTAAAACGTTTTTAATAGGATTCTATTTTTACATTTAATGGAAAATCTTGTAACAATGTTTTTGTTAACACCTAATTCTACATGTTACATTGATTATTTAAATTCATTCTTACACCTAATGTGTAACCATAATATATATTTACCAAATAGCAATATGCTAGTCTAATAATTGTTGCGAACACGTGATCATGCACGAGTAACCATCGTTCAAATAAAATTCCAAACACGTGCCCGTGCACTGACCATTGTTTAAGCTGGAAACTCGCGTTACGGATACAATGACGGAATCTGCTTTTTTTCCCCACAGTTTGATCTTTACCACGTGGATAAAAAGTGAGCAAAAATATATTATGAAAAAATGGTGACAAAAAATGAAAAATTCAAAGAACACAAAATATAATCCAACTTCAATGTGGGTGTTTTGGTGGCTACTCGTAAAAGCTTACAGAGCTCGTTGCTACTGTTTTACTATTCCTGTCACTCGATCCAAAGTTTCGCGCTTCCATATTCAACACCTAACGTGATGCATTTGAAAACGAAGCAACTTGGTAAGTCTTTTTTTTTGCCTCCTTTGTACTCAAGTATCTAGCTCTAGTTTGGTAGTCTTGGTGTCTAACGTAGTTTGATTATTCTAGGTAATCCTGATGTCTCAGTTGCAAAAGAAGAATCACCAATGAGTTGAACGCCTTTTCTTGCTATCTATAACTTTTATAAAAAGAATATTCTTTTTCCTGTCACACACAGTATATCCATAGTGAAGTCGACACCCTAACATAACCTATGTTTATGTGTATATTTATATATAATAAAAAGTCATATTTGCGTGCGAGTGTCGAATTTTTTTTTCTTCAAATCCTCTGAATGTAAACAAGATTTTGCTACCTATTAATTTTTGACACGAATGAAAACAATCGAATTTTGCACATGTTATGTCATTTCTAGGAAGCTATTTCGTGTAACTCACTATTTATTTATAACATTTTCATATTGCAATGACAAAAAAAAACTAAAAAAAACAACACATTTTTTATCAAATATTCATAAAGAAAAATCTTAATCTCCACAAAGTCTTATAGTATCGATAGCAACTGCATAACCAAACATGCTTGTTTAATATTACCAGTCGATACTTCAACAGCTACAAACTTTGCTTTTATCAGAAGAAAACTAATGGAAGCCAATGTTATTGATTTTACAAAACAGACAGAGGTCTTCCTGTCAGATATTGACTGTTGGAACTCCATTATACTCAATTATTTCGTAAAGAATGTCACACGCAATTTTTGGTGTGACAATTCGAGCAATTTGTAAACAACATAGACGGTCAATTTCTTACCCAACCAATAAAAACTTGCTGCTGTTATTGTTGTTGGCAAGAAGCTGACTTTACAGTTGTCCACAAATTATTTGAATTGCCTAACCAAAAATTGCATGTCAGGTAGCCTTTAAAAGTTTTAGGCACATTAATCGTGTTAAAAAACATCTAATAAAATTGCAGCGCGCTCCTCCTCATTAGTTATTATAGTGCCACCGCACCGTGTGTGAAAATGTCGAAACTTGTGCCAAACCGATACACTAACTTTAACAAATATTGCTTTGCAATATGAGCTAAAACAACAAATAACTTTATGTTACGAATGTTGCAAAACAAAATAAATTATGACTTCAATGAATTACATAATAGAAACAAAAACTTTCCCGTCATTTTTGACCAGCTGTTTAAATTACATTATACAATATCATTAAATAATTTGATAATATAACTTTATCTTATTAGTTGTAGATCACGATAAAGTTGTAGGTTAACGATATTATAACCAAAATTACAATACCTGACCCTAGTACGCACTGAATAGCTCGGGTTTCACATATACAATACATGTGATTATACATTTTGTAAACTAACCTTTCAGTAATTACGTTAACTTTCCAAGTTTAATTATTTGTGTTATCATTAATATATAAATAAAACTTAGTTTTTATACTATGTATAAAAACTAAGAATAACATTATTTTGTAATCATCTTGAATGACCGAGAGCCGATGCACTTGTAAAAGGCCATGCCGTTAGTGCTTCATTTTCATGTGATAGTCACAATCATCCCACATTTATTATATATTTTCTTCTTTGCCTGTAATTTGTGTTTTTTTTTACATTCATTCATTCATAGCTATAACTCAGAATTTTTATCATATTAGCTTTTCGAGTATAAAATTGGTGAACCTTGGCTGAGACATTCTCTGTATAATTTTACCCATATCATTGGCATTCACATGTTGTGAATACACGATTTTGAGCCATCAACACACGTTATAAAACAACACGTATCAAAACCAATATAAAGAATTAAATTAAAACAAAACAGAACCACGTCATCTAAACCAATATGGCCGGTCATATTTCTTCATAAATCTCACCGTGTATTTCATTTTCAGCCGACAGGCTTCTCTTTTATTTACGAGAACGTGCAATATGTGTTTTTCTCTTTTTTTCCCTGCCACCATTTCACCCTTCCGTCATTTATTTAAGCGCTTTACAAAAAAAAACAAACAACAACAACAAAACGGGCAGTCTAAAGAGGAAAGATTCAACCATGTCTAAAAAAAAATAAAGAAAGAAAAAAATCAACTAAACAATATTTTTTATCCTATACAACTCGTGATGTATGAAACGACAGACAGGGGAACCATGTTTCTTTTGCTGGTTACCCGCATTATAAATAAACAAATGGCGGCGGATTAGGCCTTGGCCATCACCTGCAAAACGGTTTGCTGCCCACGATAAACCCTTCCAAACGGATTAGTCGTTTTCATAGCGGCTCATTAATTGAGTTTACTTACTCAGACCAGGATAAAACCATCCCCTGCAAACAAACCCTACTTTTCATTCGCCTCCCTCATTTTACGAAGTTGTTATTTGCTCTCACCACAGCAACGTTATTTGCTTTTAGCTCGCCAAGGCTTGGCACACCAGCCTATCTATTTCCAGGTAAACAACTTACTCGCTTGGTTGATGAAAGTTTCCCCCAATTCCTACGTTTCAAACTAATAAATGCTAGAAACGCTCATCGACACCGTTAAGACACAAGTTTTGTTTTACGATAAAGATTGTTTACACAAACTTATGCCGCCAAATGGTGCTTAGTTAAAAGTAGATCCATGTTTACAAAACGTACGACGACTATTACCTGGTTAAACCAAACAAAGAACGAAATTATTACGTAATCATTAAGCGTAAATAAAGCAAATCTGTAATCTAACGTAAATCGAAACATGCTCTTAATGATATATTAACACGATTAAAAGCTTATGACAGAAATTAAACCATATAAAAGATAAAAGTCTCTCTCCATCTCTCTGTCTGTGGAAAAATACAATGTGTTCACAATTATAAGTCTATATAAATCAAATACAGTTTGAAGAAAAATACGTATATGACCATAGCTAAATATAATGATGGTAGTAAACATACTCGAAAAAATACGACGCCAGTACACTTCCACATGGGTGAAGAATGTTTAGACGGCAATCACTCTCACCATGTGTTACGTAACATACCCCTAAAAAATTATCAGAAACGTTTGAAATTTTTACGTTAGAGCTAGAATGCTTCACATTTAAGATGTTTTCATAGTTCTAAATTTTTTGAACGAAAAAAAAAAGTGTTTTTTATGCACTCGTTCACCGGCCATCGGCTTTGCTTGGTCGTTCAGTGTCTTCATTTTGAAAAGTGACTGACGGCAGCGCCACTGTAGCTCTGATACGCACAACAAAATTCCCACAAACTTTGAGTTTCTGTTTCCGTTCCACCAAAAATCACATTTGTATAACCTGATATGAAAAAACAATAGTTTCTGAATGTTTAAACCTCATTGTGAACACCCTGTAGTTCCATAACAAAGTAACTACAAACGAAAAGGGTTTGGGATCTTATCTCTGTTTACGTTTACGTTGTTATAGTGATCCTGGTGAATCACGGGGTTTATGTTGTTATGGTAATGCACATAAACACATCTATACAGTATATATTATACTACCCTCCAATACGCAAGTACAGTAGGTATATAATGTTTAAGGAGAACACTGACTGCCCGGAGATATGTCAGTGGCCGCCCACCAAATGCATGTCACCTAACGTCGTGTTTAAAAATCAAACCAACTGCGCTAATACGCAGTTCATTGATATAAGTAAAATATACATGCGTGATACGTTGAATTCGTGAATCACAGGTCAAGTAACTGAATATATTAAAAGTTACTTGAGCAGATATCCAAGCTACTCAAGAAACAATTATCAATATAAAAAAATAATTTTATCAAAATCGTATGAGCCATATTATACAAAAAAATATAATACAATACAATACAGCCCTTTATAATAAAGACAATGCTTTTTTTTTAGCGATTTTTGCTGCGCGGCGAGAAAACAAATAAAGCTCCGCCGCGAGCACGCTTCACTACATTATACGGGCGTATACGAAACGTTTATTCAATGAACGCTTCGGGCAAAAATTGCAAATATGTGCTGTTTGTCTTATTTCACAACCCCATGGGTCAAACAAAGTATAACAACTAGTTTGAGGATTTATTGCATTCAAACCACAAACCTACACGGCTAATCGGCACACTACTTGCAAATGAGAAATTCGAATAATACCACATGAAAGTGCATTTGCATTGCGTAAAATGATTCCACAACAAATATTTTTAATTCAGTGATATTAAGAGATTATAAGTCTGTCAATTATTCACACATTAATAAGTCTGCAATTAATTGCTAACAAAAAAGAAGTAGCCCTAAATATGAAATGATATTCTCAATACAAAATTGTTTCAAACAGCTTTCAAACTACAGAACTATCCAAAATTCACATGACTTTTTAAATATTTAGGAACCATATTTTTTTCTACCTGCTCAATCTGACATATTTTTTGATGTTACAGTCAGAGCTCATTTATCCAAAACTCAATTTAACAACAACATCGTTCGACCTTTGCTCTTTAATCCAAAATACACCATCTGCGACCAGTTCTTCCAAAATTAATCGACATTACCACTAAAAAGGATGAACCGAAGCGGGATAACCTCGTTGGAAATTCTTTTAATAATTTTTATAACGCAAAGATTTAGTTAACTTTTTCGCTTATTAATAAATCATTATCCCGATTCCTCGGAGGCAGGTTTTCTCAGACCATCTTTAAAGTGTCGAGAGTAGATAAGAAAAAGAGAACAAAAGAGACAAAGAAAGAGAGAGATAGAGACAAAGAGTTGGTGAAAATATAAGAGAAGAAAACTGAATGATCTGCTAGAAGCAGAAGAGCTCTCGTAGAAAAAAGATGGAGGAGAAGGGACAGATGGGAAATTTCCAACACCCTGGGGCCAAATGGCTGGAAATAAGAGGGACGAGTGTGAGAATGGACCAAGAACTTTAAGGAAGAAGACGACAGACTACCAACTCACGCCTATGAATGATAAAAGAGAATGAGGATTTTCCCTCAAAGAGTTGATGATGAAAATTCGGGGTGGTAGCAGATGGCTTTGCCAACAACCTCCCCCTATTCGCAGCTGTGAACCGATTTTTTTTTTTGTAAAATAAAAAGAACGTGCGAATGCAAGCGATAGCTTTCCAAAATTCACTTCTGAAGATGCATCCAGTTCGTTCAGACCAATTGGCGCCATAGGGGAAAAACGCAGTGTATAGTACTAGTGTAGTGTGAAACAGCCTTTACCACACTCCGAGCCAAAAAAAAAGTCCCTTCTGTTACCCAAACGACAAGCTGCCAGAAACGCATGTGTTCAACAATTTTGTTTTTTTGTGCGTTGTCAACTTTTCTCGTTTTTGTTTTACCACTTTACATCTCGTCCATTACATACCCAGTGTTACTTTGTACAAAAGTTGTAAAAATGATCATAAGAATTTTTTAATGGTTGTTTAATGACTTTTTTGGGACTTTGTTGTGTGTTTTTTATTTTGTTAATAAAACATGTCTCTAATTTGTTAAATTTTTTTGCTGAAACTCGCATATTACTTCAGTGATACAACTAAAGATACTGCTCACTCTTAGTACTAAAAAATACGTACTGAATTTTAATTTAATGAAATAATTAATCTATCTATAGCTTGTCGATGTCTAAAGCTTTTTCAATTACGTGACATCCTAAGGTACAGTGAGTTTATTTTGTATCTGAAAAAAAGTGAAAATTTGTATTCCCCCGAGTGGTAAATTAACAAATCCCCTTTCTTTAGGAGTGAAAATTAAGCAACCAAAATGACGATGTGCAACTATTGGTATGTTTTAAAATTTATGAAGTATCAATTGTAAACTTAAAAATTAAATATACATGATTGAATATACAAAGTTACGTAGTAACCAGTACTTCACTAGTTTAATTAAATTAACAAGGTACATATACAAAAAAAGTCTTAAAATGCTATTTTTACGAAATGCTATTCATCTTAATCAATGAAAATGATGCCCCCATTCTTTCTATCCGATTATCCTTTTTTTTAAAAAAATAAATGTAATTTATTAAATTTATAAGCTATGTTGATTATAAAAAATAGGCTTCATACGCCGACCCAAAAAATAATAATTTAGCACATCTTAATTAAAAACACTACTCGTAAATAATGATCTGTAAACAACCATTCGTCATTCGATTCCAAACTGGTAGAGACATTAATATATCGTGTCGGCCCTTAAACAAAATTTGCATCATCCCATCCTCGTGGTGTTTTACCTCCCATGTCATTTATCTTGTGTTCCGCCAACACCAATTTTACTTGCCATAAATCTCAGCCTAGTTGGCAATCAACTTGAGTCAATAAATTCACCGCTAGAATCCACCAATCAAACTCCCTCATCTCAATCCCCCCCACACTCCCATTTTCTTTTATTTACTCTTTCAAACTGCTACTACACGAAAAAATAAACTTTGTATATACAGTACATTGTCATAGTTATGCATACACCTACTGTCTATACAAACGAATATATGTTACTGGCGGTGTATTAAATCCAAGCATTCCGTAGAATGCCAAACCTGGTTTAAGCAATTTATGAAATTAGCACTGGAATAGTTACGTTATGCAAGAGGTTAGGTTTAAACTTCGGCTTTTTTTTTTTTAGAGAAAATGTTAACTAACCTTACTAAAACAGTTTATAAACAAGATGTTATTTCATACTTTACCATTTTATAAAATGCAGAAGAGATTCTGCATTTTATAAAATGCCTAGCATCTATACATTGCCAGTAACATGCTGTATACAGTATACATTGTACGGATACATATTAGTAGACCTATGCGTAGACATAGGTATACGGTATATATAGGTGCGTAGACATATGCGTGTAAGTCTATGGTTGTAATATCGTGCGTCTTTCTTTCATCGATTCGAGATGAAATCGATGTACAAGTTTGTAGATGCCAATTCCAAACATGAATAAATTCAAAAGTAGGGTCTCAATCTGAGCCATCATTTTCTTCCAAACGAAATGAATGAATGTCGTATCGCTGCAATCTACATTCCACCCCCACCTAGCATTCTTCATACAGAAAGAGGGATATGGTATTACTACTACTACTAGCAGTAGAAGAAAACGATGACATTGCCCATTGCTATTGCTTGACTCGGGAAATCAATAAAGACAAAAATTTCTGATGCTTATCCAAGGCTCCAGCAAGCGTTTCGGAATGTCTCGTTCCAAATGAAAATTTTATAGATTCCTTTTGCTTGTTTTAGTCGATACGAAAAGAAAAAAAAAGGTGGACACAACTCTTCGGGTCTACTCATTTCAAAACTTTTCGTCTTAAATTTCACAAACGTAGCTTGAAATATATATATATTTTTTTTAACTTTCCTTTATTGTAAACTCAAGATGCACGAAATGAAATGATGTTTATTAATTCACTTGAAACCACCACTTTATATTTTCTCGATGGAAAAAAACGCACATAAAATAACTGTACATGAAACATTTTTGAAATTCCTAGTCAAGATTTATTATATTTCAACAGTCCTTATTGAAATCAGAACCAACGTCAAAAATGTCATGAATTATAGTAAATGAACCATACGGATTCGACTGGTGAGTCCAATTTCTACATCCATACACATACTTGCATTTTAAAGCTGCTTTAAATGTTACGGTTGAATGTATCAATTTAAAATTGGTTTTCTATACACCTTATGTCAAATTTTTTGGCATTACAATTCTAACTTTGAACATTGTATTAATAGAGAATTTTGTCAATGATTAATTTGTTAATTTTAAAAATAAATTTAAAATACACTTGATCTTTGTATTCACTAGGACTGCATAATAAATACAAGTTCACACAGGTGGGCTTCACCATAAGACGATACTCATTATCTGGAAGCCTAACTTTTAAATCTTTATAATATTTTAGCTTGATAATAAAAAAATACGTAGAAATTTTAACCAAATAAACAAATCTTGGTTTTTGTAATGCTTAATCGTATAAAATTCCATACTACAATATCGTCTTAACCATCCCAATAATTTAAGCTATTGTTTTTAAAAAAGGGCACAAAATGTCCTAATATAAGTTTATTTTGTTTCACGTTTAACAAAAAATTTAAAAAAGAGGATATGTTGCATACACAATATAAATTACAGGTATCTTACGTCACAAAGTTTATGTAGTATTTATTATGTTTATATCAAATGTTACAATAGGTTTATAATTTTCTCTGTCAATTGTCTCACGTCATTGTTTCACAGTAAACTAAAAAAAACTTTTTCATATGACACTTTTGACACATGCTCTTTTTTGTAACTCGCAAAAATATGATTTTAAGAAAACTGGTTATTTTTTGGAACGTCACTGCAACATACTGCCATTAACGTCAAAATATGATAAGAAAAGCGGAATTTAACTATATATGTTTTTGACACACAAGCCACCAACATCCGTAAAATTGTTTTCGGTTTTCTGTAAAAATTCATCCACTGATAATAGGCAACATTGCTACTAGAAATGTGTACGGATAAATTTTGTTTCCTATTATATTGTGTCTTACACGGTGTATATTGCAGTATTATTTTTAAAAAAATAGAATAATTTCTTCAAAATTAAATATTATCATAAATTAATATCAATTAAAAGATATTGGTACTTATGGGTTAGCAGTCCATCTCGCTTGGAACACTAGTGATTAATACCACGTATATCAATTGAAGAGCCAGGTATAAAAAAGGATGTTAACTAACATTTTTACACAATTTCGAGAAAAACACGTTTAAAAATCTAACTAACTTGCTGTCTATGGGCTGCTTCACACTTCTTGCACTAATATCGTTGCATATATTGTTGTTTTGCTAAAAAATATGCGTTAGGAAAATACGTTACAATTGCAGCTAGCACATTCGAAAATACTCCTAGGTCATTTTTGACAAAATGTTTCCCAACACCCTTCATATACAAGGCCCTTCAATTACTTGACATATCGCTAATTGATTTTTAAATATCTTTAACTCACCTAAACTGAATATCATGAGTTAGTTTAAATCCAAATTTGAATTAATCTTAAAAAAAACAAACAAAAAAGACATCTAACTTATACGTACCGAACTATTCAATACGAATAATTTCAATGTGATCATTGCTAATTTTGTTATATTAAAAACTGAATAAGTTTGGGTCTGATAACGATAACTTGCACATCGTCAGTTAGTCCAATACCATTTAAAGTCGCATCTCGAGAACGACGACGATGACGCCCCTACTGACCAATCAACCGCTACATCTCGTGTAAACAAACACCAGATCCTCTTCTACACCACAAGAGCATCGGTGTCGCGCCATATAGGCAAGCGGGAGACGATCAATCTTCCATCATCAAAACCTTCCTCCTCTTTCACACCCTTCTCGTCTATTGTCGCTCTCGATAGAGGGGTTTTGAGGTAAAAGAAGAGCCAGTGTCATTGGCAGGAAATGCGGCCCTTCCTTCTCCCAACACTTCCCAATCCATCTCGAATAGAAGTGATTAGAAGCAACACAATTCGGTTTCACGCTGAGGGAGTGTAAGATTAATGGTAGCATTAGCCTATCAGTCATCGACTGGCTTCGAGTGCACGCGGCTATCGAGTTAATGAGCTTAAGCTCATCGGCGTGTCATAAATGTAACCCAACCTTAGACCCAAAGTAGAGTCTCGCCAATCTCCCCATTCAATTTACGACAGGGTCCCGGGGCTAAAAGCTCCACTTGGAGGTATTAAAGACGGGGGGGAGGAGGGGAAAAACGAGCCCTTTTACTCACACACACACACAACTCCCAAATCTTTACATCGAAGCCACAAAACCTCACTTAACGATCGCTCGCTCAAATTCCCCTCCGTCTTATTTTTTCTTACCCATACAACGTAGCAAAAAGTGCAAGGTTACAATAGCTCTAAACTCTTCTGCGAAAAATCGTAAAATATTTGGAAAATGCATACATACTTCTAATAAACGATTTTACTAATGCTAAAGGATGCATAACAAATAACGGTGGATTCAAAGTAAACTTGAACTATTATTTTTCCATCAAATTAAAGCTTTTATTCTATAATGAAATAACGATTCATTAGTTCTCAATAACCAAAATAACACGTTGCACGTTATTAAACCAAAATAGCTCGTTGCACGTTTTTTTCAACTGGTTTTTTCTTCATTTAGTATTTGTTATAATGTATTTCAAAAACTTTCTTGAATTTTTGTACACGAAATACTTTATCATTTAAATATGTATATAAAATATCTTTTGCACACGTTAAAAAAAACTCGTGATAAGTTACAATGATTTACAGAAACTTATTAAACAAGTGTCAAAAATATAGTCATCGTGTAAAATTCACATAACATTAAAAACTGCATTAATCGCGACATGCAGATACTGTAAATCTTGTTTCACGCGACCCTCGATTGTCGCGGATTTGCTGTTATACGTTTCGTACTAGTTAGCTGAAAAACCCGTGCTTTTCACAAAAAACCCTCTCTGACATTCGTGATGATATTCTTCAGTTCTCAAGTTGAATGTAGCTCTGTCGTTCGAATCGTCTATCGGTGGCAGAGCGACAATTACAGCTTACTATCAATCGTTTATAGAATAATGGTCCAGGGTCCCAGGGTTTCGTTTCTTTTCAGAGAAGACAGTGTGCGTACATTTCAGTCGCTTGTGTCGTGATTATGCGGATCAATTTTTGACTCTTGGTGACGATCCTTTTGCAGTGAAGATAGACCCAAGGAAACAAATTAGCTTTTTGGACTGAAATTTGATCGCAAGCTCAATTGGCTTCTAAATCTACGTCAGCTGAAGCTTCGCTGCCAAAAAGAGTTGAATTTCCTCCTAATCCTGACCCATCAATGCTAGGGAGCTGATCGCCAAGTTATGTTGACTTTGTGTCGTTCTCTGATCAGGTCCCAGCTTTTGAATAGTTTGGTTGTTTTTTTGTTTTTTTTCATCTGCGCGATCATCTTTTTTGTCGCGAATCTACAGTAGCCATCATGTCGTATTGCCTTGAGGCATTCCAAACAAGTCCTACGATAAGCATGTGCACGGAGAGCGGTGAGCTGCCAATTCACTACCTCTGGAAGTCGCAACACGCCGTTACGTGGCAAGCCTTTACGTCACCCCGACCCCTGACAATCCGGCATACCAGTGTGTGTGTTTCGACCATCTAACATGCAGCTGTATGCTCGGAAAGTCAGGGTCATCGGTCCGTTGGGTGTTCGTGCTGAGGAATCCTTTCACACTCCAGTACTTTTTGTTCGACTATCTTGTCTTCCATGGATGCTTCCACCAATTCTATTAACTGACCATTTCCACTTGCCCTGCAGAATACATCGGACATTTTAAGCAAATTCTCCATCACCATTGCTGCTTTGAGACCGTTTATAAATGGAGATGAAAAGATGGAGAAAAATGGAAATAGGTAGGTTTTGTATGCGTGTCTCATCTTATCACCATTAGTGGGTGTCTACTATCTTTGTACAATGTGTTTTTGGCTGAGTCTGTTGTTAATGCGAAGGTATTGTCACTTTGCCTTGGAATTCCTTCTTGTCTGTTTCTGGTCTTCTCTGACTATTTGAGAGAAGGTTGCAGGCATTTCAGGATTTTCATTCTTGATTTCCATTGGTTGTACTGATTTATGGACTTGTTCATTATTTTGCAAAATTGGGTAAGCTTATTGTTTTTTCATGGATTCCAGGCTACGTCGGCATCTAAGATAATAAATTGGCCGATGCAACGGCCAAAACAGGGTTTCATGAGCCATATTTTGTAGGCAAAGCTACATCATCCGACCTGCAAGTCTGGCAAAAATGTTAGATTCGCTCAGCCTGGCGGGTTGAATGGGATGCAGTAAGCAACAACAAGTTGCATGTCATCAAGGACACGGCCAGCGTATGGACGACCTCTTTTTTCTGATGACAGGAAAAGATGATAATGATGCTGGCACGGTTACGGATAGGACATACGCAATTTTTCCATGCATTTCTTCTTCGTAGAGAATTACTACCTTGGTTCCCCACATGTAGTACTCGTCGGAGTACAAGTGTCGGTCAATAATGGTCCTAGTAGACTGCCCACTTTATGTGCTTGTTAGCAGACGGTTCCTTCTATCTCTCACTTATTCGGAGATGCTATGAAATCATGTCCGTACATCCATCGTGTTTTGAGGTTCCTCAAGCTGTCGGGTTCAAGAACCCGACACCAGAAATCAACTTGTTTAACAAATATACTATACAGTTTGTGTGTTTATGTGGGCGTCAGAGTAGTAAAATTGCATTATGTTAGAAATCATGAAAAATATAATAAAAAAACTGAAGCAATGTGCTGCGTAATACAGCAAAGCTTTAAAATGGTGAAGCAATGACGTTGTGTTATGCTGGAAAGCATGGAAAAGCTGTAGCAATGCGCATTTCTCAGCAGAAAAACATTATCAAGCTATACGCTTTGTTATACCAGAAATCATGCCAGGTTTTTGCTATAAGCTACTGTATCAGCACTTGTCGCGTATATGTGGTTTATCGTTTTTTTAAACAAATCTTTTTACATGTATGAGTTTAGTATTTGTTCTAATTAGTTTTAAAATGTTTTTTCATGAAATTAACATTAAACAGTACTTATCGATACCAATTAATCTCTGTGTATAAATTGGTATATTAGGCAATAAAAGTTTGCTAAACACTGTATAAACTATTTTTTCTAATGTGCAATATTGTAACATTTTAAATGTAATATTTAAGTGTGATATTGCACGCATAAAAAATAAAAATGTAAGAAACAATCTATAAACGTAGAAATTCAGTACCGGTACCGCAGTCTAACACTGAAATTAGTTTAACGCGAACTTTGTAAAATACATCTTCCGGTTAAAACGAGTGTATGTACACGGTTTCAACATTTGAAAGACAACATTTGAACAATTTTTAAGTCGATATTATTTACAATAACAAACTTGTGCAACAACTTTTAATTCACGATAAACATCATGCATCAACCGTCTTACGCATCATTGAATAGGGACAATTTCATAATACTAAAAGCAATCATTTCGTGCAATCTAAAAGATAAAAAGAAAAAATCTTGTAAGCTACTGTGTAGGAGAATCTTGCCGAAACCCGGTACACCTCGTATAACAACAATTTTCAACTGGGTGCTGCTGCTTCTGCTGTTGCCATTCTATACGAGTAACATGCCGCAAGTTCATTAACTGTAATGGATATGCCATAGGGGTCGTTTGGAAAATTTCATTCGCTAAGTAAATAAAGCAGGAGCAGATTACGAGCACACACACACACACACACCACTTCCATATTCATTCCACTACCACCACCAGCCTCGGCTGTTTGATGAATTATGTATATCCAAGATTTACACCAATCTACTGAAGTTGGTATAAAAATTATTTTCGCCCCCATTTTTTTTACCACTCCATTTATTAAACCCAGAAACTCGTTAATCTCCACACACTCTTTATTTTTTTTAAACAAACCGAAACAAAATTTACTTGTGAAAAAATTCCATCTTTTTTCTCATCAACCAAAAATAAAGTCAAATAAAAAAATAGAAATAACAGAAACATCACCATTGAAAACAAACTCGGAGTTTGGCAAGTGAATATTGCTGTGTTTTTATTTTTTTATTGTTCTTCATTCTTCTACCCACGCCTTATTATTTTTCATCTACACGCAGTTCATTAACTGTCGAGTAAGGTCGATCAAAAAGAGGGGGGTAGAAAGTTTTTTTTTTGTCTAATAAAAGTAGAAAGCAGCACTGTGAGCACGTTTTTTCCCATCATTAGTGCCTCGATTCATCATCTCGTGGAAACCATAGATCAAAAAGTAAGAGACAAGTAAGAAGAAGAAAAGGAGAAGAAAAGTTGAAACCTACTTTTTTCTTCTTTCAACTCTTTCTCAGGTGCAGAAGAAAAGATTCCAAGAAGAAGAGTGTGCAGACAAGAAAAGATGGCATCAACCCCTTTTTGCATTGCTTTAATCACTGTCACCACGAAGAAAAAAAAGAAAACCCAAAGAGTTTTCCCACCATGTACCCTCCCTCCTTCCTAAAAAAAAGGTGGGGTTAATGATGCCAATCAGTGGAAAAAACGCGATTGGATTAAAAGAAAAAGTCTTTACAAAACGCACAAGAAATGTTGGAAAGGGTTGAAAATTGATGATTGTTTTCGCACACACCTACCAAAAAATGTCCTTTTCTTTTATGTCACTTCAAACCTTACATTCTCAGTCGATTGGTTGCGGTTTTGTCGACATTTAGGGACAAAGTACAAAACTTGTGGGGTTGAAAAATGAATCGATTTTCGTCAAGCTGCACACCGTTGGGAACTTCTCAACAGATGTCAACCGTTTAATAACATAAAGCAGTGACAAATGGATGTCAGATAGAAAACCCCACCACACGCGAGAGTGAAAGAAAAGAGAAAAAACACACGAGACTTCGAGTGAAGAATAATTGAAGTTTGGTTTTTGTCGCGTGGAAGGTTGAACGCAGAAGGTAGTAACTTATGTATGACACTTTTCTGCAACTTTTGAGAAGTAAAAAATGAAGACAAAAAAAAATAACAAAATTAATAATTTGCCGTGTCAGAAACCAGTGTTTTAATCATGATCAACTGTTCATAAAATATGATCCCGAAGTGTGAAATCCATTTTTTAGTAGTCATGTCATTATAGTTCAAAAGAAACCAACATTTCTTGTTTTTACAATGATAAAACTGGTTGAAGTCTCTGGTGACAAAACAGATACCAAAATAATTCAATTCTATGATTACAAAATGAATGTCAAAACTAATAGAATCCTATGGTTAAAAAGTCACAATTTTAAAATATGGAATTTAGTAAATTTGAATTGTTTTGTGTAAAATAAATAAATAAATGTTTGTAATATTATTTTATGGTAAATGTCATAATAATAAAATTTTATAGCGTCAGAATAAATTTAAAAAACATAGTTTATGGTGACAAAATAAATGTCAAAATAACACAATTCTAATTTGAAAAAAAAAACAAATATGAAATAAATAAAATTTTATGTAACAAAATAAATTTAAAATAACACTGATAATATTATATGACAACATAATTGTCAAATTTATTTTGCAGATAAATTCCTTCTCCACTGTAACTGTATCTGCTTACATCATTAATAAAAAAAATATTTTCGTTTCACAGCAAAACATTTTATTCAAGACCCACGTTTCTCTGGTTTCATTCGAAAGGCCTATCAGTGCAAAAGTAATTTTTTTCAGAAAGAAATTATAGTGACATAAAATCCAAAAAATGTTAAACTTGCCAAATGCAGTCGAAAAACATGACAATCAGTTTTACTTAACTTACAAAGGTTACAAACATTTTCACCAACAAAAGACGGTTTGTTGACAATTCTACAAGTAATACCGCACAACAACAACAACAACAACAACAACAACAACAACACGCTAAACCAAATACAAACTGATCAAAAGACGTGATGGAGTTAAATTCATCTTTTGCAAACCTTCGATTTGTGAACAGCCAAGCCCTGTCACTTGACCTCTCGCTCGACTAGTCCTTTATCTCTCCACTCTTGTGGACAATCTCTCCTCATTTCCCATTGGACAGTCCCCTTTCCCGGTTCCCATCTCGTGCAGACCATCGAACCAACAACTACTACTACCGAGTCGTCGTCGTCGTCGTCGTCGTCGTCGTCGTCTCTTTGCTTTGGCTAGTGGTCCACCCGAAGCAGCAGTCCAACCATTGGAAGAGTGCATTTCCGCCCAACTCGACATACGCTCTTTGGCCTCTCGGTGTCCATTAGGAAAACTGGCAGGTCAACTCGGCACAACATAAACGCCGACACCAGTCTTCCTACCACGAGCAGTCCCCCTTTTGCAAACCCTCACTACCGTCTTCTTGCGAGAGGGCTTTTGATTTATTACAGCCCACGACGACGAGGTTATCGCCGTCGGGGCAATTCAATTATTTTTTCCGACGACCCCTTTTCGCCTGATCTTTCAGTTTTCTGCCATCTGCTCGACGACAAACGACAGTTCGAGCAAAGCTTCTTAGATTCTCCCAACAACCTATCACGACCGATGCTAAGCGCCAATAACATTCGCTGTCCCATTGGCTTACTTCAACTTCCAAAAGACATCCGCTGATCCTCGATGTTCCTTATATTTTTTTTGCTCTCTTTCTCTTCACTGCGCCTGATAGTTGGCAACTTTTCCAAAAAGCAGTTTACAATGTTTAATTTTACGTCAACAACTCCTTAGTGAGAAAGATAACCAGCTGACCACGTCTAATGTGTAAACAAAGATACAAAATAAGAACTTTTTCCACAACAGTAGCTGATAATTCTGTAATTCATACGGTAAACCAACGATATACCCGATAAGACAATTGTAAAGCTGCTCTACATTTGTAAAGCTCATCGACTCGTTGCAACCCCCATTTGCACGAGTCCATTTGCACGAGCCCCCATTTGCACGTTGCAACCCCATTTGCACATTTGCAAACCCCCCCCCCCCATCGTTTTCCTAATCAAATTAACATAACTTTGAAAATATTGGTATAAAATAACTCTTCCCTTTCTTTTGAAGCAACGTTGGTGTGAGCAAACAAATGCATATGTAAGTTAGTTGCAAATTGGGAGGACGGTACAAAGGACTGATTTCGTCGTTTTCTTAACGACTTCGTAAAATTGATAATAGCTTACATTTTTCTTGGCTCGATCTTACTTCAACTACCAAATTTCTTAAAAATTGGTTCAATCAGTTATGTGTCATGTGCACACAAACAAACAATAGCTGCATTCGACTAACAAAACAATAAAAACATTTTTACCTATATGTATGAAACCGTCTCTTCAATTACTTATGCCGGTAATGTTATAGTTACTGTATAATCTTCATTTCGAAATCCTAATCTACGTTTCCGTACTGAATTCAGTATCACATTTCTTAGTAACGACGCTAGAAACCTCATGTTCTATTTACGCGTGCGGTTAAAATTTCCAAACTCCGCCGCGGAACTTAGCTAACTGGTATGCGAGTCGAGCGAATGGATTAAAAATGTATTTTTAGTGACAAATCACGACCAAGAAATGAGTTGAAACGATGATGGTGGCTAAACATTCGAACCCGATCCAATCAAGCTAAGCATCATTTTACATAGTAAAACGAAAGGTTTAATACAGAAAACGCCTTTTGTAGCAACACGAGCGCCAAAGCAATTCGATGGAAAAGAGCTTAATTACATTGTCGGGCAAATTGGTTAACGTGCTTCGCTATCGTTATCAGCTGCAACCGTCGGCTCTTGTCATCAGCAATCTCCCTTCATGTTAATACAATTAACTACAATTCTATTAACCCATTTAATGACCTTCCAAGAAAAAGCCCAATTCGCGTTGCAATCCTATATTTCTCTCATTTTCCAACTGTATACCACCGCATTGCGACAACTTGAAAAACTTAAAAACCATACGACCAAAGAGAAAAAAGTATATATGTATCTACCATTCACTTCTTTCTTTCATAGAATTCTTCACCAAGGTTCTAATAAATCACAAAAGAAGACCAAAAAAACTCAATCGAGAGAGAGAGAGAGAGGGTGTGGTCATTGAAAGAAGGAAGGTGTTTTATGTCAGTGGACACAATTAATCCGTCACCCCCGACGACCTTAACTCGATTCTTCACGCGCAATGGGGGAGGAAAAGGAGGGATTTTTGCTTATCACCAAGTAGCAGTTTATGTTCTTGCCACGGACGACTGCGAAGAGAATGTAAAAATGGCGCTTGTGACAGGTCCACTATTCAAAACGCCTTTTGAGTTATTACCTGTTCCTGGGCGCGAGGCACAGTTAACCCGGAACCAAGCCGCTTCATGCTGGTGGCAAAGAGGTTTGAAAACGTCCATCTGTTTGCTAATGGATCCATTTATTACCCGGGTATTTTCTCCAGCACCCATACACACGAGGCGAAAGCGCGCCTCGTCGTAAAGGGCCCACATAAATGTATGGGGAGCCCTCGGATGGTCGATGAATGAGAGCCACACGTGAAAAGCCCATCCCACCAACCACCAACCCTTTAGAAAAGGAAAAAAAAATGGCTACATAACGCAGCCAACCTGTGAATTCCAAGCAACAATTGCCTACAAACATCAATAGGGTCTACCACAAAGAATAAGATGTCCACCAACGACCCAAAACCGCACAACCTCGAATTTTCGTCCGAATGGCTAAAACGCTTGCAAGTATACTAATGGACACATCTAACAAAATAAAAATCAAATTACCCCCTTGAAATAGTTGGCAACTAAAGACGTAAATGTAGGTATCAGGTGTTTAGGAAAACCTTAATTGTCCATTGCGGTCAAATCTGGAAAGAAGCTGGAATTCGAAACGTTGTCACGTAATTTGATCAGCTTATGAATAAGGATTTTAACAAAACAACAAAACCTGCCGTGTAATATTGAAACTTGGAATTAATTTGAAAACATAACCCTCTTTCCAAGAAAAAGTTACCCGATAATTTTATTTTATTTCTATTTCAAAATTTTCCATTAGCTAGAGATAACTATTGCATTAAAAGTTTAACAATTATCTGAAGAAATATGTTTAAATAAACTTTTTTTAAATGTTTACAAATTTTTAAACGTTATGAATGAATACAATTGAAAACCGTTTTCCTAATAAAAGTAAGTATTGTAAGAATTTATATATCTATATCTATAATCTATATCTATCTAAATCTATATCTCATAAGTTAATCAAATGCTGTAAATACTATTATCCCAGTGCATTATAGCACTCACTGTTATATTTCGTGTTGTTGTTTTGTTTTTTATTTTTTATTTTTTCATTGTTTTATAGTTACCTTCGATTTGTAAAATCGTTTTATGAAAAATAAAATAAATAAAATAAATAAATAAATTTCCAAGTTTAAACAATGTTGGAGGGAAAATAGTCGTTCGTGAGTTTAATACGCGTTTAAAAGCAATGGAATGGCGATGTTAGTTACGGGTAGTATCACCATCAATAATCCAATCTGTCAAGTAATGTATTGTATGTTCAACATTTCTAAGGTCTCGACCGTCTCAAGTAACCGATGGCATGTAAGTAGTTTTGAAATAAGCAATAGTTTACGTGTTTCTAGAAAATTGATGATTGACTTATAACGATTCAATCCTAATTATATCTGAACGTTACAGTTATAAGCACTTTAAAGACGATTTAGCCGGTAATTTGGGGTTACACAAAATTTCAAACTATAATCCCATGAACGTATACAGAGTTGACAATTTTTAAAAGTTCAATCTTTCTTTGTAGAATAATACATTTTTAATTTGCCAAGTAAGATAAAAAAGAGCTTTCATACGAAAGGTTAGCTTCTCAATATGGGCTGAAAAGCTTATAGCAAACCAAACTCACGTAGAAATAGTGTTTGTTTCATAAACTCTTGTTTAAACATGTAAATCTTATTTTATAAGTTTTGCAATTTGTATTTTGTGTTTTGTCAATTATGGACCCATGGTCTGAAATAAAATAATAATAATAATAAAAATAATAACAGTATACGTACTTTGTATAGATAGCATACCCATAATTTAAAAATAGTATAAATAAAATTAAAAATAAAACTTACCAATGTACATTTTGCGCATTTGTTACTATTATTAGTAGTAGTTTTGTTAGTCAATATTATGACAAAAAGCGCGTTTAAATTTCTAAACAAAAATCAATATGTTCAAGACACACAGAAATCACGAAAAGTTATGAATAATGGTTATCTTAAAGGTTTCTCAATACAATATTCTTTATAAAAAAGCCGTATTATGTTTGGTCTTTTGGAACTTCACTTCACACAAGTTTTTTTTAACAGAAAACAAAATTAGAAAAAATTCTTGTCCGAACCAGGGATCTTTCGTTAACACGACAAGACGCTCTAACACGCTGAGCTACCGGAACATCAGTAATTTTGATTTCAAGTTTTTGTTTTTATATTCTGCAATTTTGATATTTACTTTGATTATTTAGGAAAAACAAAGAAACGTATTAACGTATTATATTGTTTTGTTTTCCTAAACTAACCTGCACAATAAACCCAAAATTAAGTACAAGCAAATATCAACATCAGACTGGGCCTAGCTATAACCGGAAAGTACCATTGTTTTTTTACACACTGCACGTTAATATTTTAGTATTTAAAATAATTGATTAAAATATGTATTGCTTTAAAAATATGTTTCGATTTGTGCAACCGTTTCGAATCGTCATTTCGCATTATTTTTCTATATATTTTATTTTATTTACTTACGTAACAGCCCGAGTTGGGCCAAATTACAAACAAATGGAACAAAAATCATAAAGTGAAAAAAAAATTACGAAAATAGGAGAAAAAAAATAATTTCAAATGGGAGGAAACAGAAAGAAAAACGGGGAAAAATCAACAAACAGGGATCGATAAGTTAAGATAATGTGATCAAACAGTAAAAGGTCGAACCATGGTAAAGCTTCTTCATTCACTGGTAGACTGGTAAACTTTCTTAATCTAATAGGTAAAGAATTCCAATTTGCAAATGTATTCAATTGGTGTTGGTGTGTTGGTTAGGCGTAGTGAGATAAAACTTGATTAATCGAGTCACCTTTATTCGTGTTTGTCCCTCGAAGGAACAAAACCACAGAAAAAAATACGTTTCGTCAATTGCGCATCATCGTATAAATAAAATCCCATTAATAACAGAATGTTTTTGCATTTAACGAACATTTGAAAATATTTTATTTCGTCGCATAATAGCGAAATCACATATTTGGAAGCAGCATAAATCGAGAATTTTATGTACTTAGGATTTGCTTACAATTACCTATTTCACCCAGCCTATTATAACTTTTTTAAAACATACTGCATATCAGTTTCTAATTGTTTGAAAAAAGTAATTCACTAAACAGTAAGCCTAATTTTCTGTTTCTTTGTCTTAATGTATGTTTAATTGTAGTGTGTGTTGTCATGTCATGTTTACTGCACTTTTTTGTCCTTTTGTACTGTATTTGTTATTTTATTCTATTACAAAAAAAGTTGTAATATTTTTAGTTCTCTCGGTTCGGAAAATAAAAATAAATAAATAAATTTCTATTGTAGAGCTAATTTTTAACGCAAACTTCCATTGTAAGGCTAATCCTTATTGTAAACTTCACCAAGAAAAGTCGATCTACGTATGGCGAATCGACTTTACTGGATGCAGAGGGCCCAATGCTCCAGGGCAATCCAGGCCCAACCATCTTGGGGATCAGCGACCCTTTAAATCTATGCGGTTTGATGCAGAAAGCTTACCAAAAAGAAGAGGATCATGAATCACTGACGATACCATGTCCGTTTTTTCCGCTTTGTCTAGTAACAGCAGTAGCCTATACGTGGGCAGAAAACTTTCTACCTTTCTTTATGGCCCCCTCAGTCAGTCTAAGGGCATCTTACTCCAAAAGAAAAAATTATACTAGAATTCAAAGATGATGTCGAGTATCACGAGCTTTCTCTTTTACTCCCTCGAAAACGAAAAAAAAATAAAACCGAGAAAAAAAAATTCCATCAGCACTAGGCAGAGGTCAAGAACCACTCTCGACATCAAGACATCGTGTGGCCCATAATTTTTTCCAGGTTCTAATCAAGTTGTCAAGTAAGAAGCAGGGAACAAAATTTTCTTCAAAAATCTCCTACATTGGCTGCCATCTTACAAAGTAGAAAAAAAAACATAGACCCCCAAGGTGGCATACGCATACAAACACATAAAAAAATACTTGCGCTTTAAAAAAAACAACGACCCATTTGTTTACATAGTTTGTCGCTTGTCGTTCCACAACCTCAAGCAAAACGAAAAGCAATTAATGATACCAGCATCTCTTGTCGATCATACGTTCAAAGTCATTTAAAAATGAACATTCAATCTTTTTTTTATAACTATTGTGCGGGTACTTTTATTTGCTTTGATTGAAAATCCTTTAGCTGTTATTGCTAGAAATGTCATCAGTCTAAAAAAATACAAAATTTTTGGCTGCAAAAATTAATAATGGAATTTTAACGTTGACATTCTTGACAGACAAGAAAATGCAATATTTTATGCACAGGTTCATTATAAAGTCAGTCTGCAGCTTAAAACATTTCCGTAAAATCCTATTTAGGCACTGTGCAATAAAATTATTTAAAGGATAAAGTAAAATAATATATTACAATTTCACATACATTTATTCTAAAGGTTTTTTCAATTCCCAACATGTTCCCCGTATCACGTAAGCAAACGATTCTGACGTTATGCAATTACGTTTTACAGTTGATGTTCAGTAATTCCTTGAATCACAAGGTATCAGTTAAGGCGTGTTTACACGATGATAGTTTTGGCGATGGTGCTGTCACGACAGCGACAACTATCTTCATTGACCAAACGAAGTGAGGTCTATGTTTTGAGTAGTGGGTCGAAATGGCATTTGCCCGTGTGTGTGTGCGCGGATGTAACGCGATAACCTGCGAACGGTTCAATGGATTTACTTCAAACTTGCACAAGTTATTCAGAAGGGCTAAACACACACCGAGTTCAATTTTGATTACAATAGCATTACATGTTTTTAAAAAGTTATTTTAATTATTTTTTTTAAAATATTTTTTTTAAATGTTTTATCGTAGTGAGGTTTGCTGATCACAGAACTACTAGTGTACATTAAGCTTCATATACATAAATGTTAAAAATATTATTCGAATATGCTGTATTTGTAGAAAGCAAATTAAATATTAAAATTGACATTAGACATTATTTAATGTATTGGATTTTACTTTTGTAACATATTCCTCTGGAATGCAATAATAAACTTATACTTATACTTTACACGAAAATAACTGTGACGCTGTCATGACAGCAACTATCGCCAAAACTATCATCGTGTAAACGCGCCTTTATTCTTCGTAAGAAGCTCGTATAAAGAGCAAGTTTAGATGAATAAACGAGTTTTTTCACTTAGTAATTTAAGGGTTCAATTTTGGTGAACCAAGGAAACGGTTCATCTTTTCCAATCTACCTGCTAGGAAAATTAATAATTCACAAACTGCCTAAAGAACTCCTGACCTGACACATGCAATTTTAATGTGACAATTCGAGCAACTTGCAGACAATTGAGACGTCAGCTTTTAGCCAATATTTTTATTAGCTGGACAAGAAGCTGACCTAACAGTTCTCCACAAATTTCTCCACTGTTACAACAAAAACAGAGGGCCTTTAGTCGGAAACGTGACAGTACATAAATTATGTACCGTACAATAATTATGCATAATTTCCAAATACCGTAACTCACTATATTATACTTCACTGGATTTATATTTTTATCGACTAATTTTATAATGCATAGACCAAATGTTATACAAATTTAAAACTGCACAACGACTTTATAATAACCTTATACAATGTTAAATTTCTAAAAATGTTTCAACTTACTGAGAAGAAACGTTCATCATCAAAATTTGAACGTTATTAAACATTTATCTTTCCAAAAACTTAAAGCAATATTGACGGAACAAGAAAAATATCTTACGCTTAGCTCGAAGCACTAAATATGGTTGTTTTAGGTCTTACTTATATAATAACTCGCTGAATTTTATATAAAGAAAAAAAAACGGCGACAATGAACGTCGTCCAAAGTAAAACTTCATACAACATCATTCTATCATCTTGAAAGCCATCGATTGCAATCTCTGCCTTTTCACTCTGGAAAACCAACTATATTGAGGTAGGCAGGTAGGTGGGTGTTACTCGTACGACTTTTCTGTCACCAATCACAAATCACAAATCAATTTATTCGCCACCATTTCCTCACTCCCTCCTCCCTTCCTTTTCCCCATTCGCACTTATCCCCTGTTTTTTCTCTTCTCCTCACTCTTTACCAAAAGCCGAGTACGTGATTGCGTGGCACCATGCGCGCGCTTGACCTGACGCGTTGTCGTGGAAGACGACTCGACACGTTTCTCCCCTTCATCCAACAACCACCTCACCCCCTCCCTTTTAACATCCCTTTCCCCCTTTTCTTCCTTCGTTCTTTTCTATTCATCCATCCATCCATCGACTTGCCGCTGTCCTTATCTCTTTTCAAAGAGAAGGGAATGCCTTCAGCCCAATACCCAGGAACTCTCTTCTGGTCCCCAAACTTCAATGGCTTTGGTAGCCATGGAAAAGCAGAAAGACCTTTCAAGCACAAGAGCAAAGTGTGTTAATGACAACCCTCCAATCGGTCTCCCATGTCTGCATTCGTTTGATCATTCCCTTCTTTTCTTTTCTTCTATCTTTCTCTCTCTCTCTCTCTCTCTCTCTTTCTCTCTTCTATTCTGTCGCCTAGGCTTTCATTCCTATCAAACTGGGAAGAAAAAGAAAAAACGAAAAAATACTAAGAAAACGACATAGGAGGAACCACGATTCTCGAGCCTTTATCGATGCTGTCTATCGACTAAGTACCTGTCGTTTTCTCTTTCTACACACACAGACTCACACACATACATTCACATATATACACACAGTGTTCGCTAGTGACGTCACATACGCCTCAAGAAAAGAAATAAGATTTAAGTCGAACAGTAGATTTAATTAAAATATATGTCTAGCGTTTACATGTATACTTGTATATACTGGACATGTATATAACAAAAAATATAAACTTAAAACACAGAGTGAATCGAACTGTGAACTCTTTTTTTCTATTTCGGCTTTTTTTATTTGCTGTGAACTCTTTCACAGCAATTATCGCGAGAGGCATTAATGGTATAAAAATAGCGATTGAAATATCATAACATAATATGCTGTAGATTGGCCATCAGCAATCTAAAGAATTTTCTGCAAGTGACATTGGATGTCATTTTAAAGGTTATCTAATTATTAACTTGCTTTATATGAATCCCACACACACCCCATGTGATTTAAAAAGCTGAAAGCACGGAGGTTAAGTTAGGTAATGTAAACGCAAGAAACAAATTGAAAATCAGCATGTGAAAACAGAAGTTGTGGGCAAAAGTAGTACGGTATGATACGGAAGCCAACTCAGGGCAGATGCAAGAAGCATGACCTCTGACAACAGATAAATAGAAAGGCGGTGGACCTTATATACATTATTTTGTAATAATCAGTAATTATAAAATTGATAATCAATAATTATACATTTAAATTGATATTCTGTATCAATATTTTGAGTACAATGATGTCCATGAAATATTTATTTGAACTTCGCCCTGGGGACAACCTGAAATTAACTATCACATATTGGCTGGTGATGTATTTCACCTTTAGTGAAATACAAATCATGCATCGCATTTATTAACTAGTTAGTCACGAGACCAACTCCCCTCCAACCACTACTTTTACTGTTCCAATCATTATCAATTTTTCAACACTAAAGTAGACATACACTCTATCGCCACGTTTACTTTAACAAAATAAAACATGCATGTGTATAAAAAATACTACTCGTTTAATGCGTCCAATAACTGTCCAAACCCAACATTTTCTTAGCCGTTAAAACTTGGAAAGGCATGAATGATTAAGACAAGCTACCTTGGATTAAAACGTAATTTGTCCAACAATAACGGCTGAACATTCTACACGGAGTATACATAACGTATACCACCTCACACGTAGGCTTACTAATGCACATAGCGAGATATGAAAAGAAAGACCCAAACAACGAGGACAATGCGTGATAAAGAACCTTTCAGTAACCGCAGTGGGTTCGGACCAATGTCACAATGTACATGAACGCGAAGTGCATGTTCTACTAAGCAACAAGACACACACATTCAGTCGGAGACACGCTGCTTGTCCACTATAAATCTCTCCCGAGGGCTCTTATAATTGCCAACGGAATGGACCTTAACTCTTTAACGACAAGGGCGAAAACTTGTTTCCGGTGCTGAAGGAAGCATGCAATTCCGCCGAAAAGTCTTGCCAAGAACATGGAGTCTGTCTAGCTGATGTGGAGTCGTAAACAACCTCAAAACGTCCCCGACGTCAAAGAGAATGGTTTTCTATTGTTTGCCAGCCCTCGTAAGTAAAGAAAGGGGGGATTGAGGCACTGCTTTACTTCCAGTAATTAAAGGGCAATAAAGAACTGGGAAATGTCCCTCCACAACACGCCAAGAGAGAAAATGCACTTTTGCTGTTTTTCACTTTTTTTATTTTAATACGGGTCTACAAAACATGAATATGCAAAGGGGGGTGTATGGAAAACACGGGTATGATTAGTGGACCTCGTGTAGAGAGAGATGAACTTAAAACTTCTACACGGATAAGAAGCTTAAAAAGAAGTAAAACTCGCGCATAGCACTACGGTATAAAGTTGGAATCGGTTTTCTCTTCAGCAATGCCGAGGATTTTTAGGATTATATAGTTACAGAATGGCCAGTGTACCGAGTTGTTAATGTTTCTACATACGAATTGCTGAACAAAAGTTTTAGGTTTTAGATTTTTAAAAATATGACAGAATAGATGATTATCGAAGGGCGTGAACGATGGGCGGAGTTCACTGATCTTCAGCTTATTTCGGAATGACGAATTATGGGCCCCTGGGGTTAGTAACTCGTCGATTCAAAAGTCAAAATGAATGCACGCGTCGTAGTTTGCTCCAATGAAACTTGATAAAAATGAGTTATCTATTGTAAAGCTTATTTTATACGTCAAACTTTTCAATCAAATACTATCGATTCTAACTGTTTTTCTGACGTCATACACACATTCAGTGCTTTTGTTGTGTTTCGTTGTTTAACCGAAAGCACGAAAACGCGGACATGTGTATGACGTCAGTAAAAACAATAAGAATCGATGGAATTTGATTTAAAAAGTTTGAAGTGTGAAATGGGGCTTTAGAAATAAAATCCAAACAAAATCAAGAAACTTCAAAGGTTTGAAATAGCGAGTTACAGCTCTTGAAAAGAAAATAGTATTTTACAGATTAAACCATTTAGAAAAAAACGGTGTCAATCATAAAATCGGTATGAAACATTTTAGTCAATTATGATAATATTACTAATGTTAGGTAGAAAATCGATGACGTAATTAAATAACTTCAAACTTCAAAGCATTGAAGTGACGAGTTGCCAGCCCTTGAAGATAAAACTGCATTTTAAGAAAAATATAATAAACGTTTGATAAACAATTTCTAATAATAATAAAAAATTAATATCAAATTTTTTGTCTTAATTATTTTGTTCTGAATGATATCTCGTATGTTTGAGGAAAGTTTGGAAACAGATATCGAGAACGCAACAAACAATAAGGAAAAGTCATCCATTTTAAGTGACACTTGTACACATCAAGAAAGCAACATTTTTTGTCGCCTTCCACCAGTTAACCAACCATTGCAGGCGACGCTAATTGCATCCCATTTAATTAATAATTAGTGCACCTGTCGTCATCGTAAATCATCCGTATGACAAGTCGACTCAAAACTTATTTTTCGCGCAACTCAACATTTTTAATGACTCCTTTATCGACTTCATCTCGAGCTCATTAGACGTTCCATCACATTACAAAAACCTTTCTCGGGGGACAATATAAAAACAAAAAAAATAAAGTACAAGCTCATTCCCTTTTTACTTCGCAATAACAGCAACAAAAAAATAAATAAACCGACATTTTGTCTTTACTTACTACCGACTAAATCAATAATGAAAGTGACCGATTCGCCCAATACAAAAGTCCAGGTGGGGAAAAAACACCAGTAAGACAGAGGTCAAGTCATTGGGGAGTTCTTGTACAATGGATGAGAAACGACTCTTAAAGCTAGATAGATATCTCTATGATGAATCGTTTCCTCGTCCTTGTACTTTTCGGACCTAACGTCTTGATTAATCTTTCCACGGGGTGTCGGTAGCATCTCCCTTGGCAAAACTCTATTTTTCGCAATTTATGTTCTTTTTCGATCGCCAGCCATTTCATCTTTCGCCCCCCTCCCTCCATCTCCCTTTTTAGTGTTTTTTTTTTATATATTTATATTTCAAGTAGCTATTTGCACGCAAAAGGCGTTCGACGATCCAAAACTACAATGGCCACTTGGCGACTGATACATCGACCACAGAAACGAACCGCGCATGCTCAGTTTCTTTCTTCTTTTTTGTTGTTGTTGCCTGATAGGTGGCGGTAAATTTTGTCTAAAAGATAGCTAGTAACTGCGAGTTGAAAAAGTCAATGAAGGCACAAAAAAAAAATGCCATGAAAGCAAGAATTTATTCCCATAACGCCCAAGAAAAAACACTTGACTTATTGTTAAGCGCTGAAGAAATCAAAGCTATGCATTTTATTCAACCAAAAAAGTACTTTCTAAGAGTCAGGTTTTCTAACAAAAATGAAATCATAAATGCAACCTACAGTATAAGCATGGGAAAGACTATTCTAAACATCATCAAATTTAAAATACGCGTATAATATATCAAATCATAACTGTAAAGTAAACAATGTAAAGTAAACAGTGTGAAGACAGCAATGTAATGTAAGCTAAGTATACCGTAAGGTAAACTGTGCGAAATGAACTAATTAAAATAAACAAGCTAGTAAACTAAAGTAAACTATGCAAAGTAATTTACAAGAATATAACGTAAACTATGTAACATTAACTATGTAATGTAAAGTAAACAATCGTGTGACCCTTTTAACGTAAACTGTGTGAAATCAACTATGTAACATGAACTATGTGAAATCAACTATGTAACAAACTATGTGAAGCAAACTATGTAACGTAAGCTATTGAAGTGAACTATGTAAAAATAAATTATACGCTTCAACTTTCCTTTCAATTCAATATTCGTTGGAATTTTCTGGAAAACAGTCTCTTAGGTCTCCAATTTCGGTTGGATTTTCTTAGAGCAAATAGTCACCGCAATAAACAGCAAATTTTCCCCTTTTAATTGCGATGCATATTATTTGCGCAAAACCTTAATTATTCGAAAGAGTGGGTGTTTTTTTTTTAATTCGTTAAAAGACTTGAAAAAAAAATCGAAATTACCAGTGGAGTGGTCTAAATGCTCGGTTTCGGTTCCGTTCATTTACATTTCACATTTAAGAAAAGCAGACTCAACGGTTTGTTTTGCTTTCGTGCATCACTGAACAACCATTACGGGCAATTTTCCATTATTGTTAAGTCGCCGTTATGAAAAAGAAATAAAAAAAAAATTGTAAACATTAAAAAAAAAATTGCAGTTTTATTTTGCGAGGTGAAATGCACAACTTCCACAAAATACACAAAGACTTACAAACAAAACCCTCGTGCAAATGAAAATTTTCCTTGACGCCGGATGACAAAACGCAACTTTAAAAGGAAAAAAAAGAATTTTGCAACAAACATCAGCAAAATTTGAGCACAGAATCGATGCAACAGGAAAACTAAAATATTCAGTTTTGTTTCACAAAAAAATGGAGATTTTGTTTGTTTTTTAAAACGAACAAAAAATGAAACGAGAAAAAAAAAACCAACAACGAAAACCTAGCAACTATTTTCTTTGCATCGTTGCACCTTTCTTCGCAACTAAGAAGAAACAACGATATTTGTGCTTCAAAATTGCACAGTTAATTTTTCAAGCACGTGTTTCTTCTTCCAGATTTCCCACATCATTCTCCTAGCAATCCGAGGTTTTGTTCGTAACTCAACAAGGAACGAAGAGATGATGAAAAGTAGTCACACACACAAAAAAAAAATAAAATAAAATAAAATGACACTTTGCCATTAGCGAGCCTACTCAATTGTTATCATACACGTTATCTCGAGGCAGATTAGACGCGAGGAAACATCACTGCAATCTTACTGCGCATGCGTTGTTTCTTTTACTACACGACTCGCACTATTGATCTTACACGCAAGACGTTTCTGCTACAAGAACAACCTTTCCAACAAGAATGCATGTTTGAAGCAAAAACAAGGTTAGTGGTTTCATCATCCAACTTTCACGTCACTTGTTCAAGATTTTAGAGTCGATGCACAATGTGTCTACAAAATATCTTATAACTTCGTACAACATTGGTGTGTATATATACTGTGTATATTTATACAAGTATGTATGCCTTAATGCTTATGTATAAAGTATGTTTAAGCTATGTATACAAATATGTTTGTTTATGTATAAGCCATGTATACAAGTATAAATGTTTATGTATACATGGTGTCCCAGGTGAGGCTCACCAATTTTATACTCGGAAAAGCTAATATAATAAAATTTCTGAGTATTGAATATAATAACATCTGAAGGGGGGTCTTTTAAATAGTGTTATTTTTATTGACCTTAAAATTATTTTTTAAAAAATAGCATTGTTAAATTTTAAACAATGAGTCGTAGGTATCGAGTCAGAAAGTTGTAGGCAATAGCTCATATAATCAGAATCCAACAATACAAATCCATTTATGTCCAACAATTCAACTGAAAAATAAAATATCCAATAATAGCGATTACAACACAACATGGTAAGAAACTTCACTGTATAACAATCTTACTATGCAGTGAAGCTACTGCATTAACATGGTGTGTTGCAATCGCTATTATTGGATAAATGTTTTTTTCAGTTAGATTGTTGGAAAATAAATTAAACGACATGACAGCCGATACTGTCTATAAGCTATTGCTTACAACTTTTTAAATTTGACTTGATACCTACGACGCATTGTTTAAAAATTAACAATGCTATTTTTTGAAAAAAATTAATCAAAGTCAATAAAAATAGCATCATTCAATAAAAAAATAAAATAAAAAAAACAGTCAATGAAAATAGATGCTATTATCCAGATGCTATTATATCCAAAACTCAAAGTTTTCATTATATTAGCTTTTCCAGTATAAAATTGATAAGCCTTGACAGGGACACCCTGTATACGGTATATTTAGGTTACTTGTATATACAAAGTGAGTCAAAAGTACGGTTCCGTTGGAATATTTGAAAGGCTATGCTATTATAATAAAAATGTTGAGTTTTAGCTATAATAAATAGCACCTACATAGGTATCTTTACATTGGTGGTATTTTCATTGACCTCGCAGTTACAAATCAGAAATTACATTGTTACATTAGAAAATATTAGCCGTAGCTACCGAGTCATATTTAGAAGGTTGTAAGCAAGGGTTCATTTAGTCAAAATCTACTTTTGTTTTATTTATTTCCAACAATGTAACCGAAATAAAAAACAATAGACCATCTAGACGCTTACAGTAGATCACTTGTGTAGTGCAGGATAGTGATGAATGTCTAGCACCTAACGTAACTCGCATTAGAACACCGATTGTAATATGTGTTGAATAAAATGACATATTGCAATATTGTTGTGGCAAGTGGGTACAAGAAGGCAAGTGCGGGCATG